>VXBW01007532.1:338870-525897 GCA_013400375.1 Thinocorus orbignyianus | reverse complement strand
AGTGGAACTCATTACAACCAGATATCACCAAGGCCAAGGTCTTGTCTGGAATCAAAGACTAACAGGGGATTTATATGGGTATGGAGACTATCTATAGCTACATTAGACAGGATTAAAAAACTCTCACACATTTTAAAGAGCATAAATCTCTAGGTTTTAAGGCATAAGGCAACTTTTCTCTGAGAAGTTGAAAAGAAAGTTTCCTTCTAAGGAGGTTATTCTTCAATGGTGGCAGGGAGAGAGGATCTTCCTCATCTCCAACCCCGGACAAGTGCCTCATCTTACCAACTCTGATCATCCAGGCCACCTCTGCAAGCTCTAAATAGAAATAGATGTCTTAAAATTCCCCATACCGGGCTAAATTACCCAGCAGAGGTAGTTCTTTCCCTGACTGAAACAGGACGGACCATCTAGAGATAAGGGGTTTTTACCTCATCCAGAAGCAGGCAGCCTAAATCCCATTATTGTCTACTTTTTGGCTTCCTAAGCCTGACACCTTTAACACTGCTGCCTCAACCACTACACTTGCATATTAGGGCAAGTTCTCTCAACCAGACCTACAAAACTTCAGTGGTTCAAACAGCTTTGTTCTCAGCCAAGTAGTAAAAATAAATGAAATGATCACAGAAGTAATTTGGATGAATCTTAATAAAGCAAACTTTTAAAAGTCATCCTCTTCATTTGAAGCTAGACAAATTCAAAACCAAACAAGGCATTAACTGTAAATGACCAGGGGAAATGTGTAGCAGGTCCTTAGAAACTGGATTTCTACAGCTGCTAGCTGCCATCCTTAAACTTGAAACCTCAGCTCACTGCAAGTTATTGGGCACATCAAGCTAATTACTGGCTGAGACTCTTACACCCTGCATTAGGCAATGGGGCAAACTCCATGGTGGTAACAGTACCTTCAGGCCTCACAATCTCCAAGCTCCCAGTTCTCCAAATGCACAAAAAGATAGAAATTCTCTATTGCTACCCCTGCTTCTTGCTCCCTCTTGCAGAATTTTTCACTCCAGAAGGATATAAATATAAACAGAGGATGGAGCAAAAGGAAGAGGAGAAAGAGGGTAAAAGAAGGAGGTTACATATCCAGCTGACCCTCTGGAGCTGTGTTTGATGCGTGGGTGCACACTCACAGAGAACTGTTGCCATGCCAAGAGGAAGGAGAGAGACTCCCCGAGGTCTCTGAGAATCACAGAATGGTTGAAGTTAAAAGGGATCTCTGGAGATCATCTCATTCAGCCTCCTGCCAGAGCAGGGTCACCCAGAGCAGGTTGCACAGGTGAGTTTCGAATGTCTCCAGAGTTGACAACACCATCGCCTCTTGGGGCAGCCTGTTCCAGGGCTCTGCCACCCTCAACGGAAAGAAGTTTCTCCTCATGTTTAGATGGAACTCCCTGTGTGTGTGTGTGCCTGTTACCTCTTTTCCTGTCACTGTGTACGACTGAAAAAAGACTGGCCCACTCCTGACACCCACCCTTGAAGTATTTATAGGCATTGATCAGATCCTCTCTCAGCCTTCTCTTCTCCTGACTAAAAAGATCCAAGTCCCTCAGCCTTTCCGCCTAAGGGAGATGTTCCAGTCCCCTCATCATCTCTCTCAGGTAAATCCATGCCTGAGTTTCACCACACCAACTGCAGGGAGAGCGTGGCCTAATTCTCTCCACACTCAGTATGTGTGCAGGTGTGCTAAAGCGAGAGACTTCTGCTGCACAACACCAGTGACACACCAGTGAAAAGAAAAAAAGAAAGAGGGGGGAGGGAAGGAGAGGAAAAATCAATAATAGCTGGACATTCATTTAAACAAATGCATCATCCCATAAACAGTGCAGCAGCTTTCAAATGTAAACAACAAAAGGTGAACTTTGTTCACATTATGTCTCCAGCTGTTTTGTGTTTCAAGACTGTGCGCCACAGCTGGGCTGATGAGCTCTGAATCCTGGGAAAAGGGGAAATATTTAACCTAACTTAAACAGAAAGAAGCAAGCCTCAATGGTGAGAGATAACAGGTGGGAGTCGTGCTCTGCTGCTGTGCCTGGAGGGTAAAATCTGGCATGCAGAGGTAGCTTCAGAACAAAAGTCATCACAGCTGCTGTTTGCTGTTCTCCTCAAGTCCTTCCCTATTTATTCAGCATCACTGACAGCACCCTAGCAACATTAGTTTAAGTCACCATCAATTGTTATAAAATTAGCTCATGGTCCTGAAGCCAGGGCAAGATGTGGGCAACACGATCTGCCTGTCTGTGCTCCTGCCTCCTTCTGCGGAGAATACACAATTAAACTCTACGGGTAAGCTTCCCCTGAAACAAGGGCTATTTTTTTTCCAATCCTCAAACCAAAAAGCCACTCACAGAACAAAAAAAGAAGTTTAAGAGCAATGCCCATACGTATTTGCAAGGAAATAGTCTTCATTATCTTAGTAATGGGGAAGAATCTAATGTAAATCATCCTTCTTTTAGTTCTCTTGCAGCTTTCTCTATGTGTAGCTTGCTTTTATGTCAGGCTTTTAAGGCTGCAGTGGTCCTCTGGACCTTGAGCTTCTTCTCAGAAGAAGTCAAACCCAGCATCAGCAGAGTTATATGTTAAAATTTGGTGTTCAGTCCCTCCCTTGTACAGAAACAGCAGCCCCCACCTCCTGTAGCATCAGTGCAGTGCACTTCAGATGCAAAGCCTTAATCTTCACTGCAATTCCAAGATGTTTGCTGTTATGGATTTGCAGTTACCAAATGGAGTATGACAACTACCTGGGAAAAAAAATAAATGTTTAAACCATCACAGCCTCAAACTAGCACTGAGCCTGTTCCCGTGCAGCCCTCCTTTTCTAATTTTCATCATAACTAAAAAAAACATAATAAATTTCAGACATGTTCTCTTGCTTGAGAAAGAAAATGCAATAGTCCAAATCCAGACTCTTTCCAAGGCACTGGCAAGAATTCAAGCATTTAAAAAAAATCCAACAAACAAACAAACAAACACCCCCACACCCCAAAACAATGTGTGGGCTCCCTTGAGTATGCAACATTCAGCAGGTTTTCTCTCTCTTCCTGGGGCCCTCTCAGGACCACAAACACGGATGGGATGCCAGTTATTTAGCAACTATGAGGAACAAAGAAGTATGAAAGCAAGAGAGATGGCAGCTTGAATGGCACATCAGAAGTGCTTAGTGTGTCATTTCCATCACACAGCATACTCAACAGACTCACACCAGCACATGTATAAACCACATTAGGAGGAAGGGTACATTTCTGTACCTCTGGCACTAGTAGAGACTGCATAAGAGGATGAAGTTACAACCTGCACCAGAATCCAGCAGAAAATCCCTCTTGTGATGACCCTTGCAGGGGCCACAAGAAGCACTGGGAGAACAAGGCACCTTCAAAAACTTGTCTCAGTGCATTTCAGTCGACCCAGACCAGTCACTGCAGAGGGAGGTGAACCTACAGCCCCACTTGCTCCCAAACGTTCCTGCTGTGAATCTGACTGTCCCTTTTTCTCTGCCAGCAGCAGAGCAGCCAGGACCTCCCCCACAGCCATTACCCCCTCAGTCATATGGGAAAAGGCAGTGCCTGCTGAACGTGGGCACTCCTTAATCTCCTTCGTAAAGGTCTCCCCCTCAGAAATGTTGCTCAAGCTGCTGCTGAAAACCCCAGCTGGGATATGAGCTTTACTGGACAAGATATTCATTGTTCAATTTATGGCTTGACTGTACTTGCAGAGATGTATTTCACTTCAGCATCCGATGAGCCAGATGAAAGGAAGCAAGGGAGGAGTTCATCAGAGGGTTTCTCTCTTTATTGGATTTGTTTTCTGAATCACTGAAATGAAGATGTTTGTCGAGCTCAGCAATGGGTAAACATCTTTGCTTTTCCCTGCATGTCATTTTTTTCACTGGTAGGATTTACAAATTCCATCAGTTGCCATTCTGAAGGAGATAGAGAGGCACACACAGACACAGAGACAAGAAAAAGGGAGGAAAGTTTTCTACCTGCCAGGAGCCAAATCTGTTCAGCCTTGCACACATGTAAGTCTGCAGAAACCCCAACACCATCAACTGAGGCACTAGGGAAAACGAGCACAGCATGCAATTTCATTTAGAGAAATAAAATAAAAGAATCTTTAGCCTGAAATTCCAGGAGCAGAAGAAATCACCTATAGTTATGTTCACTGTAACAGCAGATCTCAGTGGTGGGGCTGTTTTGTAGGAGAGAGGTGTTGCAAACACCACTGGGTGACACAGGACAGTGCAGCAGTTTGATCTGCCTGTGTTTTCCCTTACTCCTGAGTACCAGGACTGTCATGGAATGCAGAGAGGGAGGCTCTGCCTGGATGATGGACGTCACTAATGAGGCTTGGTCACTCCGTGTGAAACAGTCAACCTTGTCAACCTACAACAGGCTGCTAGCACACACTCTCATGTGTTACCATTCAGCTTATAATGCAGCTACACTTCCATACATGTGCTTGTGAGCATATTTTAAAAGCAAAACAGGATTTACCATAGAGATGTAAAGAAGTTACCATAAAGGAGTTACTTCTGAGGCTTTCTAGGGTATGTTCAAAGTAACTGGTCCCCCATATAATGTGAAATCAAAGAGTGAAAACCTGCCAGAAAGGATATTAAGACTCTCTTGATTGTGAAGGCTCATAAAATAAATGTGTTGGTTGTTATGGATTAAAGTGTGTACCAAAAAGATGAAGGAACACCTAGCATCTGGAGTCTATATTGTAGTCTCTAAAATTCTTAATAGATCTGTGTCAAAAAAAAGATATACTGAGATTAACAGGCTAAAATGAAAACATATCCCTTCAAGATGAACAGAAAAATGTTCAACCTGAAGTAACACAATCCCCAGGATTTATGTGCTTCCAAAACTCACAAGATTGTCATTCCTCCTTGCATTTCATCAATTTCTGCCCGTAAGATCTATCTAAAGGTGAACAATACTTTCAACTTCCATTTCATAGCAAATTCTAGATTATGGGATATTAACAAAAATCAATGCACTGTTTGCTTTCCTCAGCACTCTTGACCTCTGCAAGAGCTGGTTGTGTCAGCATTCAAATGCAAAATCTCTGTGCTCTCCCTAGATAATTTAGGAAGAGGCCAGTATTAGCAATTCAGTAGGTGAATCCTTCCAAACTGATCTAAAGTCTCCTTTAAGTTTTCACTATTTTTAATGTTTTTAAAAGAGTCAGAGTATTAGCAAGAAATTAGCTCCTGTCACAAGAACTTGCAAGAGTCTCTTCATGTTGCACTTTTGGAGGAAAATAAGATATCTGTGTTCTGTGGTCAGCACCATCACCAAACACAGTTTCATAGCTGTTATCCATCACCAGTAAATAAAATCTCTGCACAACTAATTATTTCCCCTTATCACTACCCAGGGCCTGATAGTCTTCAGCACTTCAGCCTGCTCATACAGCTCTGATAGGAGAATCTGTAAGGGAGGCACAAAAAGCCTTTAGGGCCAAATTTACCTACAGCTTGGACCACATCTGTGCAAGCAAAAGGGCCTTTTTAATATAAGCCAGAATCAGTATCTCCATGTTCCTTTCACATGGACCTTCCCATCTAAATGCAAGATGTTGACGTGATGATGGGTCTCCAAATACTGAAGTTGGCAGCCAGTTTCTATTGAAAGGGATTGCCAGATTTGGGCATCATTCTTCCAGATTTCTAGAGGGGCCCAGGAGTCATTCACCATCTCCTCACTGCTGATCAACAGCAGCAGGAGAGTCTTCTCATCTGCTTGGTGCTCCCCCAAAGAAGCACCTCTCAAGGACTAGAGCTGAAACATCAGCAGCAAAACAAAGAATGCTCTCCCAAACTAGATGCAAACCTGCCCTGCCCAGAACACTTCCACATACCAAAGATAAGGATATTCCAGAAGGATGACAGAGGAAAGGTCCCTTCCCAGTAAGACAGAGAGACACCTGGGAGCAGAGAAGCAGAGTTCAGACACACCTGGCTGCTGAGGAAGCCGGTAGAGAGGGTCTTCAAACCAGGGAAAAGGTGGTGGGTGCAGAGAACCGTGATAGATACCAAGCTGTCTGCTATTAATACCTCCTGGCTTAGGCCAACAAGTAGAAGACGAGCAACACTTGGCTCCCAGGGAGTTCTGAAGGCCAGCTCCACTTTTTATGAGGTTGTTGCTTCTTTTTAAAGAAACTTTTACTTGCTACAGCCAGGAATTTCTTACTGTCTTGCATCCACGTTGCCCCTCACAGCAATTTCTTTAACCAATGGGAAGGAATTCTGATGTTACATGTTCTGGACAAGGGATGTGGAATAGCAAATATTATTTTTATTTTTAATAACTATATCTTGTATTTAATTACCAGCTTGTAATTTCCTTTTTATTAGGTTTCTCTTCAAAATTCATTAGCAATCATGAAGCGTAACAATATTTCTGTCCTTCCATCTACTATAAAGACAGTATCTGCCAGAAACTGGATGTAATGACTGTAGTGCTGTTTAAACCCTTTACAAAATGAGTTCTTCCTACTTTCAAAATAGCTCAAAGGCAACTATGAGTGCAATTAATTGGTCCCCTATGATACCGGTACACACAGATTGATAAACTCCACGAGGATAATTTCAGCAGGAATGACTGAATGGCTCAGAATTTCAAGTACTTTACATCTCTTTGGGTTTTCTCACAAAGCTCTTTTAATTTTGAAAATAATTTCTTCTCTCTCATTCAGATGCTGTTTCTTCCCCTTTTCTCTCTTCCTATGATGCAACGTTTGTAAAGTAACTGTTTAGTTCCAAAGACACGTCTACTCACACGACCAAATGCTGGAAGCTTGCTTCTATTTTGTTCCTTTTCAAGTCCATACCAAATGTGCCCATAAGACACAGAAACACCACATCTGGAGGACGTGCTTGAAAAGACAGTATCTGCTGGAAAGACAGTTCCATAGCATCACAGATAATTCATTTAACCCCATCTTGGCAACTTCACTGCAATGGGTTTTGGAGCAAGGGGAGAAAGCAGGGGCAAACTTCTGGCATTTCTTTTACTGCAGTGGCACCCTCCAGTAAAAGTGTCTGCAATACTTGAGGTGGATCTGGGATTTCTTTAGCTTGGCAAAAAGCAGAATTTAGAACAACAGACTGCCCTCTATGCACAGCATAAGCATTAACAGTACCCTGAGGGGGGGCAGGTACAGCTTAAAATACATATGTACTATTAAAATTCTCTTCCTCTTGGATGTGCCTTCTGTTTATTCATTTGTCTTTCAGCTTTTGCCTAGTTCTTACCATTCTGTTTTCACCAGGCCCCTTGTTCCCAGTGAATGCCTTATGTCTAAGGATGTATGAGTTATTCAACTTTGAAAGCCCAGATTCTCAAGAGGATAAAAACACTTGACAAAACAATTCACTCCCCTCTTTGGTTAGTAAAAGATACAGTCAATTCCCTCATTATTTAAAAAAAAAAAGGGAAAAATGACCCAAAAAGCACCCCAGCAAACAAGAAGTTAGGGGCACTTGAAAATAGGTGTTATGGGAAGCCAGAGAAATTCTAAGATTTCTACCTTTCTGAAAACAACTCACCGTATCTGCAACTCCTGAAGAGCTGAGGATGAACTTACATTTCTAAGTCGCCTTAACCCAGTAACTGGTCCCTTGAAATTTGTGAAATATGGTGACATTGTTACTGAGCTTTAAAAATCATACTGAAAACAAGGCTGCCATTTTGTATTTGGGCTGATCAAGAAGGGGCCTGCATTATACATACAGCTGCTTAGACCCGCTATAAAGGATAATTTTGCTGTATTAACTCCATAAATTTGATAGAGCCAGCAAGGCTTCCACTGCATAATAGCTTAATTTTTCATTCTAATAATAACTGGCTGCCAGTTGAAATGAATGGGAGCAAAAACAAACATTTCTGTTCCATGACATGATCCATGACAGATGTACAGTTTAGGAGGCCCTAGGGCAGGGTATTCCAAGCCTCTCCTCCCTTCACCCAACGGCGGTAAAAGCATTAACACCAAGAAAAGAGACTGAACTGTAAAGGAACTCCTAGGAAAATGACCCAGCTATCCTCTACTTAATCCACAATTGGCAATACGCCTGATTTAAGACTATGCTAAGCATCCAGGATTTGCTAAAGTGCTTGCAGACGGTGTGTACAGTATAACATACGCCTGTAAACTACAGGGTATGAAACAGCCCTCTCTCAATCACACAAAAAGGTTCAGGGGGGCTTTTTGCTCTGACTTCTACTTACTCTATTTATGTTGAGAAAACCCTTTTCCCTTGGAATATACGGAGAGAATTAACAACTTGATTATCACAGTTTATTATTGGTATCAATTTCACGTAATCCAACATGAAAACATGTGTCGCCTTTTAAAAATATAAAGAAGTCCACACGCTTGAGCTTGACAAATTTCAGTGAAAATGGGGCTGCATAGTTTAGTGCCAACAAGTTACTCAGGCTTTATGTGAGTATTGATTTATCTGCTAAATGAAAATGAATAGCCACCATATCTACCACATTGTTTTGCTGCCTCTGCAAGACAGAGCACCTTCTTAAAGAAACCATAAGTAGTTTTAAAAGGTGAGTTGACAATGCTGCCTTTGAGTGGGAAAAATCCACTTTAAGGGCCAGATATTTGTATTACTTTTGAACAAATGCTGGCAGGGGCAGGAGTGGGCTTTGTGCATAGGTAGAATGGATTTATGGTGTGGGCTTTGTGTTTGTTTAAGTGACAATACTGATAATCTGTCTGAGAAAAATGCAAAAGCAAGAATTCGTGCATAAACCAGGAAAGTATCGGGTTGCTGCGTGTGAGGATAGGACAGAAATTAGATTTGTGAGGGGAGGGGATTCACCTCACTAAATGTTTAGCATTTAGGGCCTGTTAGTGGGTCATTCCTTTGTATTTTGTTGGACTGCCAAATTCCCTAATGACTTCAAGTAAAGTGGCTGTTATAAGTCAATAATTCTGGCAGGGTCGGAGAGGCTATCTTATTTGATATAAATAAAAGCAAGGTATCATCAAAACTGTGAGAGCTCAACAAAAGATGGTAAGAGAATTAGAAACCACCCCATGAAAGACACTCTCAGGATCAAAAACTGCACGTGCAGAATGAGAACAGAATTATAAACGAAAATAGAATGATAAACATCTATGTGGCCTTCTGAAGTTGTCCTTTGCCAAAAATAAGTCGTTGCCACACAGACCAGAAAGGGTGATCCATGGCTGCCTAACACTAATCTTCAGCTTTTACTCATCATCTGGGGTCTACCAAGGGATGTCACGTCCCCATGTGCCAGCCATATGTACCAGGTTTCCCTCTTCACATCCAAACCCAAGCAGCAGAAGAAAAGGTAACTATGGCCTGAACATCAGAGATCTTCTTGGGAAGCAGGGATGAGCTCGACATGACATTCAGCCTATGAAATCCCTCATGTTTCTTAAAGCCTCCCATTCTGGTTTGCCACAACTACGGTGGGGAACAACCTGTTCCTAACCAGGAACCGATGGGTGCCGCTGAACAGAGCTGAAGGTAGGTAGATGCCGGTAAGATTTGATCAACCAGTGAAAAAACATGAAAGCAAACTGAAATTCACACTGAGAAGCAAGAAGGAAGACAGTCAGAAATCTGAAATTGCTGGCACTCTGAGAAACTAGAGGTTTCAGTCCTTCCTGAAAGCCCCTTTTATAGCTGGGAGTATTGTTTTTTCTCCCCAGAGTGCTGGGAAAACATGGAGACAAGTTAATGTGGTAACAGCTTGTGCCTCTGATTTCCACAGTAAGAATCCTCTTCTTGATGGAAGACACAAATCAAAGAACATTTTATATCAAGAAGATGATCCTGCCTCCTCTGTCTGTGGTTACCGACACTCAATAGTCTAGTGGTTTACCACTAAAAGTAAGGTCATGTTAGAGCACACCTTAAAGGAGCTGAGTAAGAGAACACAGAAGCCAAAAATGGCTTTGCAAAGAATTATAGAATGGTTCAGGTTGGAAGGGACTTTAAAGGAGTTCCATCCCCCCTGCCATGGGAAAGGACAGAGGGCAAAGAGCAAATTCCACCTTTCTATTTCTACTGGACTTCTGAGCACACTGTTTCAGCCCATTTTTTTTTAAATTGTGACTAGAATCAGAGAGTGTTGCTGACCATGCCGAATTTGGATTGAAATGGAACCCCCCGAATCAAAATCCTACTCAAAAAGTGATTTAGTGTTCAAAGGAACACTCTGAACTCTTCCCTTTGGTTCCTCTAAAACAGACAAACATGCTTGTTTCTGCATGAAGAGCCAAGTAAAAACCACTGTCTCTTCAGAAAGCAAATATTTGGGTCGAGGGCTTTTTCCTTCTCTTCCCACCCCCCCTTCCCCTCCTTTTTAATCCCCTTCTATCTGCATCCTCTATGTGAAGGCTATAGTTTTTCATCTGTTTAAAAAAATCAACCATGATGCTAATATCACATATTCTCCCCGGATACGTTATGTGGGACCACAGCAACTTATTGATGAGAAAACTACACTTTTCTTTGTTGTTGTTATTTCCATAGAAAACCATGCAAAACGTTGACTGTGTAACTTTAACAGCACTAATCTCAGAATGGTCTTCACGTCTTTGTCTTGCAAAAAAAGAAGCCTTTTCCTATTTTAATTTTATGCATAAGTGCATGAATGCTGAAGTAATATTCAGATGCTGCCAGGCAGTTCCATATGCCAGCTTGTTTCTTAGAGTATATACCAGTCTCAGGTAGCAAACATTGTGAAGCCAAATTACACATTGCCTACATTTTGCATACATGTATGCACACGCATGTGTATTTTCCCCCAGGCCAGTCAGCCCCCCCTGTTTGTCAGCCAGATCTGCAAAAGGAAAACCAAAATCTACGGTTGTGTAAAACTCTTTGAAAACAACCAGAGTGATCGCTAATGCAAATGGCACGAAGTTCAACCAAGCCAAGTGCAGAGTCCTGTACCTGGGACGTGGCAATCCCAGGCACAAATACAGGCTGGGCAGAGAATGGCTGGAGAGCAGCCCTGAGGAGAAGGACTTGGGAGTGCTCATGGATGAGAAGCTCAACATGAGCCGGCAGTGCACGCTGGCAGCCAAAAACCAACCCCAGCCTGGGCTGCAGCAAAAGAAGCGTGAGCAGCAGGGCCAGGGAGGGGATTCTCCCCCTCTGCTCTGTGCTCCTGAGACCCCACCTGGAGTCCTGTGTCCAGCTCTGGAGTCCTCAACATAGAAGGGACATTGAACTGTTGGAACAGGTCCAGCGCAGGGCCACCAAGATGATCAGAGGGATGGAGCAGCTCTGCTGTGAGGACAGGCTGAGAGAGCTGGGACTGTTCAGCCTGGAGAAGAGAAGGCTCCGGGGAGACCCGACAGCGGCCTTCCAGGATCTGAAGGGAGCTCCAGGAGAGCTGGGGAGGGACTCTTTGTCAGGAAGTCTAGTGACAGGACGAGGGGGAATGGTTTTAAACTGGAAGAGGGGAGATTTAGATGAGATATTAGGAAGAAGTTCTTTCCTGTGAGGGTGGTGAGGCACTGGAACAGGTTGCCCAGGGAAGTTGTTGATGCCCCATCCCTGGAAGTGTTTAAGGCCAGGCTGGATGGGGCTTGGAGCAACCTGCTCTAGGGAGAGGTGTCCCTGCCCATGGCAGGGGGGTTGGAACTTGATGATCTCTAAGGTCCCTTCCAACTCTGACCATTCTATGATTCTATGATTCTATAACCACAAGGCTTCATCCAGATCCCCCCAGCTCTGGTGGTCCTTTATCTCACTACCACACTAATGCTAAAAAAGCAGGCTCCTTGTCTGCTAATCATGTTGGTCACTCCTTCGCTGTTTTATCATCCTACTCCTAACCATGCAGTGGCAGTAAATGGGCGGTGCTCTCTGGGTTCCTATTAGGATCCTCATTACTCCTCCTTTCTCTCTTTCTTGAATTAAAAATGTTTAAATTAGTTCAGTATGTCTCGAACCTCTTCGGCACGCTGCTGTCCGTCTGACTCACTTCCAAATTGAAGTGCATATATAAAAAAATTGAATCAGTTCAATGATTTTAAATCACTCTTCAATGTGCAAAGTAATTTAAAATTACTGGAGTGCTTCCAATTTTTATTAGTCCTTGAATTTGGAAGCGATCGAGGTTCTTCTGGGCATGTGCAGTGCACTGTGACTTAAAATTATTACATCCATACTCACTTTTTAAAAAGAAATAATACAGATTTCTCTTTACAGCAGAAACTGCTGAGGGGTACCATGGAACAAATTTAATGAACAAAATGGGGGTTGCATAATTCCAGAAGGTGTCAATCTGGAAAAATTCTTGCAGTTCTAAGGAAATCAAGGAACACCGTAAAATGTTTGAACTGTTCTACATGCAGCTTGGACTCCCATTTTAATTGCTGCAGCACTTTTGCATTTAATTACTTTCAATGTTCCTAATTGCTCTAAATTTAGCAATTTCCCACCAAATCAATATGAGGACAGAATCAGAAAGGGCTGACTTTCTCCTTAAATCTTTCAGATGCTTAGTGACGTAATGAATATTTATACACAAAGCTGGTCTTACTGAACTGAACGTGCCTCCTCACCTGTTTGAGTGGTCTTGGTAAGTGAATGCTACTCCCTTACCCACATGGGTAGATTTACAGGAGTCCTAGAAAAAATAAAAGCACTTCTCAGGGACAGAAGCACTGACAGCACCAGGGAACTGGAAGATTTGATGCTGAGCTTAGCTAATATTTGAAAAAAACTAACCACACCAGTGCTTCTCAACAGTCCATTCTAATACAACTGTCTCCCTTTTCTGGAGGGACAGCAGTGAAAGAAGTAGTCCGTTAAGCCAAAGGTCTTCCCTTTCTCCACCATCACAATTGTAAAGTAAGGAATAAATGAAAAAAAAAAAACAAAAAAAACCACCACATGATGAGTCAATATGACCCCCATATGCCAAATAAATTTGACTGCCTTGAAGGAAGTCTCTTAAGAGTGGGTATTTTTATACATCTGGGGAAACCTTCCGGTTTCCTCATCTATGAAGCTTCGCAGAAGCTAAATCATGGCCATGTGAAAGAAGACCTCCACCCACGCTCCCTCTTCCATAACATTCACAAACCCACCTTCCCCCACAAACCTTCATATGTTCCCCACAAACGCCACAACGCATAAAATTCAAGCCAAGTTGGTGAGGAAGGGGATAGGCTCAGCAGGGAAGGGGACTGCAATTCCAAATAGGCCTGTTTGCTACAAAACTTATGTGCGGAGAGATGGAGTGGTTTAAGATCAATTACCTGAAACCAGGTGCTGAGCAGATGGGAAAAATTATTCATCTGGTACGTGCTCTCTTCTCGCACATCTCACCTGACTCTCAATGTCTCCGTGGCAGCTGCTGCATCGTGCACAAAAAATGACCATGCCCATGGATTTGGCACCTTGGTCTCACATGTCACCCCACTGCCCCTGCAGAACCACCCCTCAGTCTCTCTGCTCTTCTCCCTGTAAATATCCCATCTGAAAAAGCAATTCAGTGTCAGTGGGGACAGAAAAAAGGGAGGTCCATGCAGTACTCGCTAGGAATTAAGTGTTGAGGGAGGCCCTTTGTCACAAAGCTTAAAGGTAACCAAATTATTGCTCTCAAAACAAAACTTTGGAACAGGACTTCAGTCTGGCAGAGGAATCTCTCGCATGCGTTTGAGTGCACAGTGAAAGACGCTTCTGGGAGTGAAAAGAAGGCCAAGCCATGCCCTTGCTCCTCACTGGGCTCCTGGGATCCTTTTCTCCCAACTAAACATCTGCCTAAGAGCTGGCCAGAAGGTAGCTCAGAAGCTGCTTTTAAGAGTAAACAACTCAGTGTCAAAGCTCTTAGCATCAGCACTCTGAGAAGGAAACAGAGGATTTACTGTGTCATAGGAATTTAATATTTGATACATCCATCCACATATACCTGACTATATCCTGCCCCTGTAATGGGGATGGACTCAATGATCTAATAGATCTTTTCCATTTCTAGCTACCGTCATCCTATTATTAAAAGTAATGAGCCTCTAATCTAACAACCGAACTAATCAATAAGAAACTCAGTTTGTTTTTCAAAATTGCTTTAATTTTAAAAATACAGCATGTCCGTTCCCTGCTTCCTGCTTTTGACTGTGATAATAAAACTTTCAGTACGGCTAATGTAGTTTAGCTAAACAAATTAGACAACTGCCCCATTTAGGGGGAAGAGAAAGTTTCCATTAGCCATTCAGATGTTCCTTGCCTGGTCAGCTAACAATTTTTGCAAACCAGACATCAGAAGATATATGATTTTAAACTCACTATAATGCTGGAATACAATGCTTTGCTCTAAATCTACAAAGATTGTAAACATGACCACAATTTGTTGCTTTATGTTAATCACAGGGCTTTTTCCTAATCACTGTTACTTATTACAAGTCTAATAATGCTGGCGACTTTTTTCCCAGGCACTGCAATGATTTTCAAGTAACCTGTGTTCAAATGTTAGTTCTTCTGCTTCCTTTTGGACAAATCACTGTAACTGTCTCTCAGGGAAGTGAGGATAAAATCCCCTCCCTTCCATGCTTTTCACTCTATTGCACTGAGGTAGACTGTAAGCTCTTTCAAAGCAGCTCTTGCCAAAATGACTTACATATCTCCACAGTGCCAAGCCCTGCAGTTTCGTGACATTAGTAGAGATTGTGAGGGTTATTACAGTACTAACAGAAATAGAATTTGGTATATTAGTATGATGTACTGCTGGTTCATAATAATTTAATAAAAATAATTACCAAATGCCACAGAAAATACGCCAGTTTAGACAATCATCTTAGATTAGATGCCTTCTCTCTAAACTTGACCTACATTAGCAAGGAGTTTGGTGTGAAAAGAACAGATCAAGAGATTACTACAGTTGGTGCTCAGGGCTCTACATCTACAGAATATTTACTTGGGGAGGGGGGGTTCACTTTGAATTAGATTTTATCTGTTTCCTTGAAGTCAATTCCCATACCACTTAATGGAGTTTTAAGTGGACTGAAGAACAGTTGTTATTTTGGACCATTCCCTTCCAACAGGTCCTTGGTTGGTGAGTACCTGGAGCTCAGCTGCCAGTTAATTTTCCTTCAGAAGGAATCTAGTTTTTTCCATCACCACAATCCCCATGAACAGAACCGATCTGTGGTAAGTGGGAAAAACAAGACTGTTTGCTTCTGCTGTAGACCAAAACACCCATTCAAAGACAGAGGAGAAAGTACAGAGAGATAAATCCAGCTCCTTGATAGTTTTTTGTCTCCTTGTTATCACTCTACCAATAATTCTCCCAGCTTCCAAGACTAGGAACAGGATGCTTGACATGATGCTTTGAAGGACAGTCACTGACAAGTCTTCTGACAGCAGATGGGAGGGAAAAGAGAAGATGTAAGTAGAAAGATGCTTTCAAGCATGACACTCTAGATGCATCAGACATTGCCTTCAGATTTATTGGTTCCCCCTCCCCCCACATCATCAATACTAATGAAGCGCCTTCTCAAAGCAATGGAGGATGGTCACAGTAACAGTATTCACTTTCCCAAATCTCTCAGTACAACGGATTTTACTACAGTGTACTGTGATTTCATCATGGTTCTGCAATGACATAACTTCAGAAAATTGCAAGTTATTGCTTCTTTTCTCTTTAATGATCTTCTTAGTAATATCACACTGTTCTCATTAAAGTCTTCTGTATCTGCATATCTTTATTTCCATGTTGTAAGAGCAGAAGATTACTCTGCCTATGACATTTGCCAATGCCAAGATTTATCTTTCCTCACTACCAAGTGTAACTACAACACAATGACTGTGAGAAGAAAATATCTGAGCTTGACATACAATCACTTCAAACTAAAGTAATACTACTAAGAGGACACATTAAGAAACCAGCCAAAACAGCAGCCTCTCTGGCATGAAAGACTATCAACATTTTGGAAAGTCTTTGAGTCTGAATGAAGCCTTCAATATCTGTGGTCAGCGAGGTAACAGAAGCCACAGGCACCATGTACTAACCCCATCAATCTTGCTAGAACCTTTTGTTAAGTGCTTGAGAAAATTATTCATTCACATCCCACTGTTGCAGATAGTGACATTCCATAGAAAACTAGAAAGAATTTCACTGTTTTAAAAAAAGATAACAGTTCCCAGAGCTTTATAGTCTTACTTACCTAGATTATTCTGGAAAATAAGTTGATAGTGTTTTCTAAGCAGTCCTAAATAAAATGTATTGCTGAAAACATAAGGGAAAGGGAGACAACTTTACACTGCTGTTTCAAGAGCATTCTTCTGGGCAGTGTAAGACCACAGAAGTCAATTAACATTTAGGACTGCTAAAAAAAACCCCAAAATGTATGAATATACATAGCAAGAGGCAAGTTAGCTGTTCAGGCTTGGCCCTCTCATAAAAGTGAGAGTCATAGCCCTATTGGAATAAAGACCTGAAGTGAAATAAAGACCATTGAAATGATGCAACAGTTGCAACAGCTTGTTTCTTGGCCCACTGGTTTGCAAACTCAAAGAGAAACGTAAAAATGTTGACAGCTGCAGAACTTCCAGGAATACTCTTAATTAAGACATACGGGACCGAGAAGGGTTAATATTGTTTGAAAGTAAAAGCTCTCATTCTAATAACAAGACCTTTCTCTGTGCACTGCTGGGTCAGCACAGTAATTAAGAAAATTGCCTTTAGTGTGCTTGTTTGGTAATGCTATTATCATCTTTTTTCATCTTTTAACAAGAGTAAACTACTTGAAGATGTCCCCATTTACTCTTCTTGCTTCTAGTAATCCATGAACCCATCAAGCCCGTACTACGCTAGCATTTAATGGCCTAAATGAGTTACTTTATCATCTGGTTCACCCCGAAGTCTTTTACATATTTTTCTTGACCTTTAACCTTCTGACTATTATTTTGACAGCTATCATTAATGCTGTGTCCTGGGCAACCACACATTGACTGAGATGGATGGCAAAATGGCTCAGGAGTTGAAAGTAATACACACCCACTTTCATCTTCTTCTTGATTAAATCAAAACCATACAAAGTCAAATCATACGATGGGTCCCATGGAAGCAGTGGAGAACACCAGCCAGTTTTAGTAAGGAAAACTGAGCAGAGAGAACAAAAAGGGGGGAGGAAGAAACACCCTTATTGTAAAACAAATAAGCTGTATAAATTGGACACCTAGAACTCTATAAATCTTCTAAGTTATGAGTATTCAGCTACGAACTTAGATGAATCAATGGTGTTTGGAATGAAAATACTTTACACTAGTTGGTTAAAGCATAGATTTGCCAGTAAATTGAAAAAAAAAAAAAAAAACCAAAAAAAACCAAACCACAAAACCGATCCACAACACAAAGAACATGCTTATGTGGAAAGGACACAGTTAATTGGAAAGAAAGTTTGATACAACTTACTACTTTTCTAATAAGCTACCCCACTTCAAAGGCCAGCGTGGCCCCTTCTGATCACTTGCATGGAACTGCACGGACTGTGGTCCTGCACAATTGTAAGGTCACTCCAAATCATGCACCTTGAACAATTAAACTATTCCCCTTGGAGAAGCTGGATGATTTCATTGAAGAAAATGGAATCTAGATAAAAGGGGCAAAAGGAACTTCAAATAGTTCCATGTGCTTAAAATGAGATTAAAAAATGGAAGGAGATGTTAGTGTCAGATAAGATCGTACGCAAAGAGTCATTCTAACTGCATTTCAGACAGTTGGTGTAATCAGGCAGTAGGTTAATGGAAAGAAAGGCACTATATTGCCAAGCAGCAGAAAAAAAATGGTGATTTAAGAGTCCACTAAAGTATTATCCAGAGACTAGTTTCAAAAAAAAGAAAACAAGCTAAGCTATCAGGAAAAAGCTAGGAAAAACAGGAGAAGAGAAAAGGCAACTAGAACAATGTCATAAAGAAAATTCTCAGCCTCTTTGTCTTCTCAAATGAATGACCCTCACTGATGGAAAGCTGAAATACTACAGCTCACTGATGGACCTGACATTTGACCCCTTTTACTAATTAAGGGACGGAATCTGGAAGCTACAGTACTTACTTGCTTTAAGCAGCATTCTTTAGGGCCATAACAACTTTTGGGATTGCTTTATGAGCATAATTTTTACTATGCATGGACCAGATGAAAATAAAGCAAAATGACTACAGGCAGCTCTTGGGTAGAGGAAAGCTAAACTTCAGATGACCTTGGTCTTACTCTGGTTTGCACATGCCTTGTGTTTTCAAAACAGATGTTCTCCAAAAGCATCTTCCTTGTAAAGACTTTCAGGTCTGGCTCTCAGAAGTTGCTGGTGACCCACAAGGCCCTCAGCAGACCTAAGAAAGGGGAATGGGTACATCAGCCTCTCAGAGCTGGGGACAAACTCTTGGTCAGAACAATCAAGCCACCAGATCTGGATCTCTCTATTCTCTGTAAAACTATCCTTTCATAGAATTAGAGAATGGCCCACTACACATTATTCATCTATGGTTTATGTCTGGTATTTTTAGTTGCAAATATTTCCAATGAAAACAATGCTTCTGGGGGTGTGAGCGCAATCCAAGACACCAAATCAGCTTTCAAATCACAATAAAGCAATGACAATAAAACATTTCCAGAACAAATACTAACCCCTGCACCCAGCATCATAATGGCAAAAGCCTTTTAGAAGACCATAATGATGCATTAATTAGTCCTGAATGATGATATTACTAATATGCACTGGCTTACTAACTGAGAAACTCACATTAACGGAGCACATGTGCTCCGCGCTTCCTTCACACATCACACAGCATGCTGGAGCTCGCAGCAATTTGCATGATTCCTCTCTCTCTCTCATCTCAGGTAAGCCAGCAGGTCAAAAGATAATCAAAACAATAAGCCTCATACTGCACATTTTTACCCATGCAAGCAAATACAAACTTTCTTCAACGTAACTGCAAGTGCAAGACAATAAACCAGCTTGTGCGCTTGCTAACTCACAGGAGCAGTGTTGTAGAATGAGTGATTTCAGGAAAATTTTAAATTAAGATCATTCTCCAGCCTTAGGTTCCCACCTAGACCTTTTAAAACAAGTTTTGCCCTACCAAATTCTGTTGAGATCACAGCAGCTCCCCTTTGGTGCTTGAAACCAGGGTGCACCATCCATGTGTCACACAGGTGTTCACGGGACCGTTTGATTGCAGGGTTCAACGATCAGAAAAATCTACAGGGGAAATGGGGACGTGTTGCCCCAGGAATTACATACAGGGGTTTGGTTTTTTTCATGACAAAAGTGTGATGTATGGTCTAGATCCAAAGAAAGAAAGAAAAAAAAATCATTTAATATTTAACAACAGCCCTGCATTCAAAACTAAATCAGTACAGCTTTAAAGACCAGACCATTTTTTACCGGTGACAAACACCCTTCTCCTAAAACACAAAAGCCAAACAGAACTAAATGACACGGTGTATATAGTTGTGGATTAAATTAGGCAATTCTTAATTACCTCACAATATAGCCAAGTTATGTTGCACCATAACCAAAAATAACAGGTTGTTCACTCTTTCCCCTTCAGTTCTTTCCTGGACATTTATTTCCTTTGTTTATCTGGGTCTAATAATAATGTGGATATATATGAACCAGTGAGAACTTTAAGAAGTCTGGCATCCGGAGTCATCCATTTCAACCAGAAACTCTGATCATTCTGCTAATACTATTAATGATATTGAATAACTGTAAAAGCTTTATTACAGCTTGCACATCATCACAAAAGAGTAAAGACCTAATGCAGTCATGTTTCAGGAGAAGTTACTGTCTGCATTAATCAACGTGCTGCTGCATCCTTATCTGTGATTCTTCATTAAAATCGTTGTCTTAGTTGATGACTCTTGTTTGCTAAAAGATAATGGTTTTTACAGTTACATTTTTATGTCCAAACTACATGCTATGTTTACTTTGTTGTAGAGGATTTTCTTTTTATTGTTATATTTTCTTGGTAAAAGCAAAACACCGAGCCCATTCCTGGACCAGCACCCCGATGTCCTGTTTACTACATGTGGAAAACTGGGCTGAAAATTCCTATAGCTTTTTAATTCCTCCTGCCCAAGTGGCAAGACAAGAGGAGCAGTGACAGCAACTGATGGTGAGCAGTCTGCTTCATAAAAAGGCAGTACCAACCAGAGGAATGCGCTAATTTATACTACCAGCAACAAAAAAATTCCTCAAGAATATAAACAGACCAAAGCTTGGAGCTGGAGCTTCCCAGGTTAACAAAGAAACAACGTCCCCTGCTACGATTTGGTACATCTAGGCCTTTTTCACATTAATTTTGGGGCTGTGTGTGTCTGTGTATGCTTTTTGCAAAGGGTAAAAGAAGCAATGGCAAGGAGATGAGCACACAAAGTGCTGAGTGCACTGATGTGATTTACACTCCAACTTTATTACACCTCATTCTTTCTTGTTCATCTCCTTTGGATGGAGCCTTCCTGGGCCAGCCTCACTGCTTCCCCCAGCAAGTGCTCCACAGACAGCTGACATTGTGACTGCACATCACAGCTGAAGAATTTCAGAAATAAACAACCATGGGAAAATTGCGTATTTATAACTTATTTCTTGGATGTGTTTCAGTGGCACAACACAAACATGAGAAGGAACAGTCCTGAAAACAATCTCTTCCCCCCTCTACTGAAAAATGTATTTTAAGTGTCAATGTTGGTAATGACTCACATTTCACTGGTGCTAAAATAAGTGGATTTTCAGTAGCTATATGTTAGTATTTAGTTTAATCTGTACCCAAATGAACGTCTAAACCACTATGTGAGCAAATTTACCTTATGTGGTAGGGGTGTTTCCCAGGTCATTTACTCACTGATCCATGAGGTCCAGCTCCATGTTAATTAAGCCAAAACTGTCCCCCTGTCCCTAGTTCACCTCACTTGAGCAGTGAATGCTGACAACCTGTCTGTGGGGCTGCACCAGCACTCACTGACATGAACACAAAGTACCCACTGGGTACTGCACATATAGATATACATATATATATATATAAACCACCATATTTTGGGCAGTTGGAAGCACCAAGTGGCCTGGCTTGCACTGAATTTGCCCTGCTGTGCATAATAATCATGGGTATTTTATTTGTTAGCAGCAGGCTGTTACATCTAATAGGAGAAAGTAAGACAATTTGTATGAATATTTGTGCAGTATCAGTGTACACAATATTCAGATACTGGCTTTTGGGAACACAGCAAACAGCTCAGTTCAAATTTGTAAACCTCAGGTGACTGTTTGACTGTCTTCAAAGTGGAAAGATACCGAAGATTGAAAGAAAATTTATTTAAAGCAAGAACAGTAATTCACATTGCAGAAACGCCTGCCCTTCCTGACCAAACAGTACTCAAACAAAAAGCTGACTATAATCAACCACTGACAAATAGCAGCTCTCCTAATTTATTAATCTAATTAATGCACTCCCTTTATTTATTAAACTAATTGCTTTGGTTCCTCAAGGGGACTTACATTCCCCCCCCCCCCCCCATTTCTTCTTAACCCATATCATAGGCAGAATCTTCTGCACTTTATTTCAGTAATTGAAAAAATATTTTTGGTATATTCTTACCCTTATAATAAACTGCCATCATAAACAAGGGGTAGTGATTTCTAAGTCATAAAAACCCAGCAGGTGAATAGAAAGGGGATGTGATAACTCTCACAATAAAGTTTGCACTGTTGCCCCAAAAGCCCTGAGCACTGGCAGCTCCTGCCAGACTTTACAAGGAAATTTCCGACTGGATCAGCACATCGTGAAAAGCTTTATAGAAAGAGGAAGGAGAACGTTCAGCATAGGCAAGACTTTAAGAAAACATTCTGGAAATAAAGGCAGCCTCAAACACAAATGTAATTCAGTAAACAAAACATCAATGTGAATGACACACTATGAGGTCAAAATGAACACATTCAGTTTGCCCTACCCCACAGGAAATGCACTCTACTAGAGAGAGAGGGAAAGAGCCAAAGTGCAAACAATTTTCTTGTATGGGAATCCTAAAATTATTTGATTCAACTGTCTGTTACAAAGCAGCTAAACAGACCACTGACAGGCATCACAATGTCATGGATCTGATTCTATCTGTACTTCCAGTGTAAACAAGAAGTGATTTGCACTTAATCAAAGGACACACATAAGATTTCTGGTGAATACTAAGTCTTGTACCAATCTGCTACACGGAAATAAATTTCACATTCAAAGTCTCTATTCTTTCAGTTAAATAAGTAAAATAAAGTATTAATATATTGTTTTAAACAGGCATGGTTTTAACAGCTTCCAAGAACAAATTTGTAATTGCAAAAATTCAAAGTTGGTTGAAAAATTAAATAATATCAGAGACAGCTGAAAGGAAAAAGGTACTTTTGAAAGGCTGGCACAGAAAGAATAAATGACTCACGTTGTGTGGCAGAGTGAAAATAACATCTCTGTCATTGCAACCAAAGAAAATTTGGAAATGGGGAAGTCTTGGACCTCCAGTAAAGAAAAAGAAACGTCTATAAGGTATCTTTCTGAGTGAAGTTCTAGCAAGTTTGAGTATAAAGGCATTACATTATTTTTGGACCTGAACATCAAGGAATGTTGCCTTCAGCTGTGGGACCGAGGGATGTTCAAATACTGATTTTCACTTTATATCTCACACAGCTGTAGTTTGGTTTCTACAGACACAATGACTGATGTGACAGAAGAGATGAAGATGGGGGGAGCAAAAAAGCCACAGGCAGAGGGCTGCTAAGATAAACTAAAATACAAATAGAAGTAATGAGATGAAATTAAACAGGGTAAAGTAGAGCGTGAGGAGTCCTAACAGGAAAATATACTGGAACAAGAGATTTGCTAGCAAGAGAGATGATGATGTTCTCTTTAACTGCTCCTTCTACAACCGGACAAAGCACTGCAAAAGGTACCAGAGGGGACAGACAGGAGGATGTTTTCTGCCACTACAGCGCTTCAGAATACCTGTCTGAATTCAGGTGAGCTGAATATCATGAGAAGAAACACCCAGTCTTTTGGCCACCTGCTATATTAATTCTATTTTCAGGGTAATACAGTGCTCTGCAGGTAATACTCTATCGAATATTACAATATTTTAAAACATATTTGTATGAGCAAAATGGGACACACACACACAAAAAGTAACTTCAAAGTTAATAATTTACACTCACAGTTTGAACAGCAGTCCTCTGCAAATCAATCATCTCTAGTGGTACCTCTGGCTGAAGTCAACATCTTCCTGAGCAACTTCTCTAAGTCAGGCGTGCAGTTTTAGAAAGTAAAACACCAGTTGCATGTTACCACTGGTTAATTACAACCACTTCTCTTAAAGGAACGAAGGCTACTGTCCTGGTTCAGCCTCGGTGGCAACAAAAGCGCCACGTGGCAGCCCGTTGGCTCTGCCGCCCCCCAGCGGCGGGGAGAGGATGGGGAGCAAAAGGCAGACCCGTGGGGTGAGATAAAAACTGTCTACCAGAACAACTGGTATTGCAGGGAAACAGTAACACAGATGGAGGATACAAACACGAGTACACACCGACCACAGCCTGCGCCACCCCGACCGCCACATATATACGCCTACGCCGTGATGTCCCCCCGCCCCCTTCCGGTTGGGGCCCCGCCCCTTCCCGGCTAGTTCCCTGCTGCCCCTCGGCCTGGCGCACATTGGGTGTAGTAGATGTGCCAGATAAAGACAGGGAAGAATCAACCCTGTCCCTGCTGGAAGCCAGGACAGCTACAAACAACATTGTTAACACAAACATCTAAAACAAAGGAAGCTAATAGCAAATAGCAGCACTATAGGTAATACCCTAAGAACACCAAGAAGCTGAGCTTTGAGCTTTTTTATCAGACTTTTACCACAGCAGACTCCCTTCAGTGTAGAAATCACTGCAACAAGAGGTGACCCTTCAATTGCCCAGCACCAACTCTTCCACAAGGAGCAAAGCTGCTCCCCAGTTTATGGCTCCACACCTCAAGTTCTGCCACAAGGTGCCCAAGTGTGGCCTGGCTTGACCAATGCTCATCAGCAGTGGTAACACCTCCTTCCAGACATTCCATCTCACCTCTCGATTGCCCCATTGTAAACATCTGGAGAATTAGGTAGGTCATCTTTTCCCCCTCTGTTGAAATGGTGATGTCAAGAAATCAGAAGACTCTGTGGAGTTCTGCACTTCACGAGCTCTGTATTCCCCGTGTCAACCGCACAAATAAGCTGGAAAATCATCCGTGGAAGAAATATGAGACAAACTAGGAGGAACATTAATCCTGGACTGTGCTGGAGGCATCCCTTTCAATTACTCCTCTTTCTCAATTCCTTCCTCATTATCTACAGCTTCTTTGGTAACACCACCTCTTCCAACTGGAAACCCTTCTGTGTTTCCAATGTCTATTTACGATAAAGAAAAGAGAGCTGCTGCTATAAGTGCTTTTGTACAAGGCAATTTAGGACTACTTTCCTCTTCTTGACTAATATTCACATAAGAAACATAGCAAATACGTGGACAAATATTGCTATGGTCAATAAAGAATAAGAAAAAAAGCTATCATTTTGCTGATGAATGCTTTCTCCAGAAGATGCCAGCTGGCACTGCTAGGTGTTTGGAAGAACCACCTGACTGCACTTGGCTCTTTTTCACTTCCTTGGTAGCTCTTTGACAAGCCTGAATTTTGCTTTAATGTTGGTTATTTTTTGCCCATTTTCTGCCTTTCACTTGGGAACTGTTGGTATCTGACTTTTTGCATCAGCTGTTTCTTGGTGGCCCACAGAGGCATCACCAGGTTCCATGCATAATGGTTTTTTTCTTTACTTCATTATGCTTTATCAGCATCTTCTTTTTTACTGTTTGCATAACAGATTTGTCTCTCTCTCTTCCAGGAGCCTCAGATTTTTTCTTCCATCCCTCCCCAGAGTAAATAATAGATCTCTTCCCCTCCCTTCTCTCATTCTGTCTTTTCCACCCCACAGCCCTCAGAGGTCCTCCTGTCAGGCCAGCAGGCCTTCTGGTCAAGGAAAAAACACAGTGACCTCCTCTCTGTAAACCACCGGTAGCGATGCTGAGCTGCTGAAGTGCCTGCAAGTCCAAAAGAGGGTCCTCACTCACACCTAAGAACGAAGCCAGCTTTTCTCCCAGCAGCAGGGGATTAACAGTAAAGCGGTTTAGACATGACTTTCCACCTTGTAGTGCATTAAATTAACACCAACGAGATGGCTGACCAGTATTTCACTTGCTGGATGCATTATCCTCCCTTACGTTTTCCTTTATGGAGCATTTGAGTTAACAGGATACAAAACTGTACTGTCAGAAATGTTGATGTAAAAATAGGCAAGCTGTTCTGAAAGAGGACTTCATGGGATTGTTTGACATCGTTCTTCAGATGCTGCTGAAGGGCACGTATTCAGCCATGAAAAAGAATAGCACAAATAACTCCATCTGCAAAAGCAGTTCACCAAATGGAATTTTCTGGCATTTCCTGTGTGTTCAGATCGCTCAGAGGCTTCTGTAATTGGGATGAGGAGACAGGGAAGAGGTGGACAAATACAGAATCATAGAACCTTTAAGATCACCTAGTCCAACCATCAACCTAACTGATAAAGACCACCACTAAACCATGTCTCTAAGGACTATGCCTTCCTGTCTTCTAAATACCTCCAGGGATGGTGCCTCAAGTTAGAGCTAACTTTCTGAAAAGTGATCAGTTTAACTGCACCTCTCTTAGGGAGTAATTCTGTGCCCACAGTTCAAGGATAGTGTATGTGAGGAAAGCAAACTCTCCTCTCAACTCATGGAAAGTAGGGGTCAATCCTTTGAAGACTACACAAACTTCACTCCCATTTAAGACCAGAGAACTGGCACAAAGGGTGTTCCCCAACTTCTAGAGCGATCACAGCTTCAGTTGACTCCACTTGGATTTGTAAGGACCTCTGAAAAGTCACAGGAACAGTCTTGCTGTTTTAGTTAAAAATATTTGCCACTCCACAAGTCGAAACATTGGCAAAGATGTCTCGTCTTTTCTACAAATAGGTATTTTCTGTTTATTTCAACCAAAATCAGTATATTGTAGATTATTTTATCTATCTCACAGATGAGTAAACTGATCAGTACAAAGTGGGCAACTTCCTTGTCAAGGTCAGACACGAGTTAGCACAGCTGAAAATAGCTGTCTCTTGCTCCAACCACTAGACTAGTCTTTTCCCAGTACTTTTACCCTCTCCATATTCTCTTTCCTACAGCTCCACATTTAAAACAAAAACTGGGAAGGGAGCTGGAAGATGTAGGACTCCAAAGGAAAGTAATTTATTTTACAAAATAATCCTGAAAAGGCTGCTCAAATGTTCCCATGCTTTATTTAAATACCAGAATGTGTTGCATCAATTTTCAATCTCCCAAACCTAGATAAAAATAAAAAAAAATTAAAAAAAAATGAAAAAGTAAAAAATAAGTGGGTGGGTGGCAACAAAACGGCTGAACCCAGAGCCTGGCAAGTCATCTTAATCAAGTGTTATCGCGGCAACAGAGCAGAGCTCGGGTTTTTGACTGATGTCACAAACTGCACTCTGACAGTTCTGTTGAGAACTCCTTTTTCCACTGACAAGTTCTTGTTTTCACAACTGGAAGAAAGGGGTGAGCAGAAGTTCAAAATTCAATGGTCTAAAAATGCATGACTAAAAATGCTTCAAAGGGCAGCAGTGAAGAATGTTCGGAAATTAAAAGCCAGGTTCCTCCAGCCTTGATGACCCCTGGGTTCCCGGTGCCTCTGCTTAACCTTGCCCACCGCAAACTTCTAGACCAGCTCTTTCAGCTCTTAGACCCTATTGCCTTGAATTTAGGTCTAAGGAATGTGCAGATAAAAACATTAAGACCTTGCAAAAACTGGGGGGAAAAAAATCCTCCTAAGATCCCATGACTTTACCTACCCGAATGGTCCATGTGTGACAGTTTTTTATCAGAAATAAGTTGATGGTTGGACAAGATAATCTTAAAGGTCCCTTCCAACCTGGACAATTCCATGATTCTATGATTCTACGTGCATTTGGTTGATGTATTATCAATAGGCTTAAAGACTATGTGATACATCTCTTACATTTTCTTGGATAGTAAAAAATCCACTCCTGTTTCTCTAATGGTATATAATAAGTTATCTGCCTGTAAACAAAGGATGAATTACAGGAAAAAAAAACCTCAGGGAAATTCAGCACAGGGTGGTATGGAAGCTAAACTATTCTTTTTATTCTTCTCCCATTCTTGGGATGGGGAATTGTTGAGATATCGCTGCCCTTCGTAAACACCCAGATTTCAGTGATGTCCTGTGCACAGAAGAAGTCACAAATGCACAGAAATATCTGGCCCAGCATTAAAAAAAGAGAGAGAACTCCCTTTAGTCTTCCCACAGCCTGTGCACATGCACCCCCAGATTCTCTGTGCTCCACCACAAACGAGTTTCCTCCTGTGCAATCTGTTCCCAAGGAGGAAACCTTCACCACTGATGAGATGCACACATTAAACTAGATTTTGCATGTTGTATGATATCTATCCTTTTTTCACCTTTTTCTATACAATGTATTCCACATAGCAGTAGTGGGCTGTGTGAAGGGATGCTCTAGGTTGTCCTAAACTTGTGCTCTCACTTTCCATGTAACATTTAAAAACAAACACAAAGATACTGCTACTTGAACAAGGTCAGTGAGGTCTTCAGATGGCTATTTCCTCAGCTCGCCTCCGGCTCCACACTGCTTCGCAAATCAGATGCTAGATATATTTTGATTAGTTTGTACTTTAATGGATCATGTACAAAGAGTCCACCCTTCACATCACAGCCATTAATTTCTTCTGGAGTCTGATGGAAAAAACAGGTAGAGGGTTGTATGTGTGTGTGTGCGTGCGTGCGCACCGGCGTGTGCGTGTGTGCTGATTGAAAAGTGATGGATTATTTTCATGTGGTAAGAAACACAATGTTTTCTTTAGCACAGCAGGATATTCTGTTTGCAAGGTCTAACAGTGAAATATTATGCATATCTGCAAGCTGGCCCGCTGCCAAAAGCCAAACAGCAGAAATCAGAAGAGATTTTTGAATCTGAATCTTAAGAAACCAGCACAGCCCTACAAAGCAACTAATGAGCCATTCAAAACAGAAAAGCATTTGTACTAACGTATGATTGCTGTCATATATGTCAGCATTTAACAAAATAGTAAATAATTATTCATTGAAATGTTACCTTGAACCTCAGTTTAAAATATAAATATATTTTCAATGTCTTCTACTTCTGTGCTGATATGGGTTAATTTACTTTAGGTCATGATAAATAAAGTGAAATATTTCCCAGGCTCAAAGAAGCAATCGTTTTAGAAGCAGGTACAAGTTAAAAAGAAACAAATAGCATAACCTCAACAGCAGGAGTGCATGGGAGCTGTAACACACCAACCAGGAATTTACCAGCCTGGAAAGCCGAACACCAAAATGTTGGAACATGCTTCAGCTCCTACTAAAAAGGAGGGGACTATGTGTGATGTTCCACCAAAGGGAGCTGGGCTGGGGTCCAGTCAGCCACTGGTTTGGTGAACAACCCAAGCCCTCCCCTTTAGAAATCAGTCTTTGAGGAGTTTTTTAGCACTAAGGGAGCCTACAGGAGAGCTGGAGAGGGACTCTTTGTCAGGAAGTCTAGTGACAGGACAAGGGGTAATGGTTTTAAATTGGAAGAGGGGAGATTTAGATGAGATATTAGGAAGAAGTTCTTTGCTGTGAGGGTGGTGAGGCACTGGAACAGGTTGCCCAGGGAAGTTGTTGATGCCCCATCCCTGGAAGTATTCAAGGCCAAGCTGGATGGGGCTTGGAGCAACCTGCTGTAGGGAGAGGTGTCCCTGCCCATGGCAGAGGGGTTGGAACTTGATGATCTTTAAGGTCCCTTCCAACTCTGACCATTCTGTGATTCTATGAATTAAATATGATAGGAGAAATACCAGAGTAAAGTCAATGTTCTGATCTTTACATCTATAATTCCTATAAAAGGGCTAAGAGAACTTCATGTGAGGATGGTGGGACTGGGATCCCTGAGCACGGAGCTACGTCTGACCAGGGGGTCTCACAGCCTTGTGTTGTAAACTTGCAAAAATCTGTTTAATTCCAGGTGACTCTCTTCCAATATGAGATCTACTAAAGCCCAGCAATCCCAGTGTGTTCTTGAGGACAGTATCCCTTGGCTGTAAGACAGAAGACCATTATCAGACACTTCTCTTTAATTTGTCATAGGGTGAGGGACCAAGTATCATCATTCTGGTGGCCACTATAAGAAAACGCTCTTCCTTTGGGAAGCCGCCTTACATTTGTGTGTACTCCTCCTGTGGTTAATTTATTGCAGTTGATTAATTAGAAGACAGCACCAGAGCGTGTGTGTAAATGTACATCTATGCTTGTGCATGTGTACGAACGTGTGATTGTGTTATTTACCTACTAGCACGTCCTTCTGGAAAATCTCACTCGTGCCACTGGCTGGAAGGGCGCATCTTTATTTCCACTGCATCCCTTTTATCGCTAGATCTTCACACTGGGTTTCAGAAAATGCTTACAGTACCAGACAGTTTATTAAAAACAGGCCAGCGGTTTTATCAACATAGTTAATATTCTAAGAGCAAAAGATTTAGTGTCAGGACACAATCAATGTTTGGATTGTTAATATGGAGACCGGGGCATTTTGAAAAAGGAAAACCTGGGAACTCAGGATACGCATTTAATAAACTCCCAAAGTAAATCGTGTCTATTTTTATCATTTCATTTTTTTAAAAAAAAAAGCAAGAACAAAGCCTACTAGAAATTTGGAAACTGTGCTGGTAAGACACAAGTATTTCTGAATACTTTTGAATACAGAACTTACCATTTGTCCTGTTGCATTTCTTTTAACATGTTATCTCAGGACGTTTATTTTGAAATAATTAGAAAGTGGTTTGAAATGACAACAATTACAGCCCAAACTAAAGGTTCCAGCAAATAATGAGTTGCCACTTTCCTCTGGCATGATACGATACTATTAGAAATTTTCTGCCTCAAGTTTCCACTGAGGATTTTCATTGTCATATTTTGATACACAGAAGTTGACTGGCAGATCTTTTCAAAACCTTTCTCGTTTTTTCCAAACATAACTAGCGTATAAAAAGAACCATAATAAGTATTATGGGAAAGCAGCACAGTGATCTAAAAGACTACCATCCTAAGAGCAGACGGAAAATGGTCGTTATTATTAATTTAGAAAAACAAAAGAGCTACCCAGCATTTCAGTAATGTGGCAAGTTGTGTGCTATTGAGGGAAAGAGGATTTTATAATTGGATTTTAGAGTAATTTAGGAGAAGAGATAAGCTGTAATGGTTGCATATTAGAGGTTAAAACTACAGCAGAAACTCATAACGTAAGGGTTCATTGCACTGAGGAAAACAGAACAAAGGAAAGCAACAGAGGAGCAGCCTGGTGTAGGTGGCAACAAGGTGAGTACAGGCTACAGGAAACTGAGGGGCTTTGCCATGAACAACCACTTAAACAGGTATCCAGCAGCATTCCTTCCCTTCAAGAGTGGCTTCTTAAAGAAAATAAATTACCTAATAGAGAGATATTTTATATATACACACATACATCTATATAAAAGGGCAGGGATGTTAACTCCCTAAACTGTGCAGCCAGGATTTAGGAAAGGAATGACAGTCTGCATTTTCATCTTCCTCAATAATAATGGCCCCAAAAAAATAATAATATTGTCATGCCACCAAGGACGGCCATAGCATGAAACTTTTGCACAAGGAATCACTGGAATTTCAGGGCTCAGTAGGTCTGGAGAGGGGGATACCCTTTCCTACTAATTCTCCCTCCAGCACAGGGAGATGCAGCAGGAGACGGGCTCCTCTCCCTGGGGCTTCACGCTCCCGGCAGACCTGCAGACCCCGCTGGCTCTGCTGCTGCTTCCTCCACCTTCTCCCAAGCCTGAAACTCTTCCAACTCCCTTGAGACATCAATTCAAAACCTGAACCAACCCAGTCTCCAGAGTCTCTGCAGTTCTGGTCACGGCTGGAGCACATCGGTAACGCATACAGTGTTTTGTCAGCAGCAAAGGAGGGAACCGAGGAGCAGAGAGGCCAGAAACAAAGGCTGGGCCATTAAAGACCCGCAGAGCAGAGGCTGAGACAAGCACTGAGGATCTGTGATGTGGCCACAATGTCTAATAATTCATTATCAGGTGCATTCTGCCACACTGCTGCCATGTCAGCACAAGGAGAGCCCCACCAATTGTGACATCCACACAGATCAGACACCAGTGTCCTCTCAGCTCTCTTTGGGAACGTTAAGAAGCCACTCAGGCCCTCTGAACCCTGTGAAAAAAATAAAAAAAATAAAATCTCACACGCTAATCATCTTTCCTGGAGCTCCTGCCTGCCTCCATGCCAGCTATGAGGAGCAAGCCTGGTGTATCCAGAGCTGAGGGAGGCAGGCTCTCCATCTCTGGGTGCGACGCAAGTGAAGGGCGGCCGTTTTTTCTAAATGTAAGCAGCTCCATCTCTGCAATCTGCAGAGTGTCAGCTCAGCAGCCAAGGCCCATTATTTTGTTGGGGAGGAAGGGAGAAAGAGAGAAATACTCTCCAGCAGTTGTTTGGTTTTTTTTTCCAGGCAAGGAAAGGTAGCAGAATACACACTTTCAGTCTCCATCCCCAGACAGATTCAGCTGTGAAATGGAGCGGTGTGACCAGGTTCTCAGCAGTGGGAAGTGAGCTTAGGCTCAAGATCAATTGCTTTATATTAAACTAAGGCCAGGCCTTGTATTTTTCAAGACCAGGTGTCTTTTTTTATTTATTTTTGTGGGACTCTGCCACCATTGTGGTATCTTATGTTTGCCAGCTGCCAGTCTCTGTTTGGAAAGCCCAGCTTCCTCACTTAGCGATGCAACTCCATAGGCATAGCGAATTATGTACACGTTTGGCAAGCAGCTTTGGAAAAAAAAAAAATAAAGAAAAAAAAGATGCATTCCGTGCCAAGAAATGTGAATACTTCCCAAAATACAGCAGTTTATCAGAAGACAACTATTTCCCCTCCTGTTTCCAAGGATTTAACTGGGGAGTGTTCACCTGAGCAATCGAAAATCTCAACCTACAGTCATAAGGAAAATAAATAAATAAATTAAAAAAAAAAAGGCACATTATTCTGCAGGGTGAATTCCCACAGCGTGGCTTCTCCTTGCAAACAGAGCACCATCTCTCTCTCCAAGAGGGTAAATAACCCAAGCCTTCAGGAAGCAAAATCTGTTTAGCCAGTGCATGCTCTCTATCGCTGTCCTTATAACGAAGGATACGTCAAAGAGTTGGACACCACCTTAGTTACCAGTGCTCGGCTACCCCCTGCTGGGCTGCCACGTCCTGGGCCTCTCCGTATCATCAGGCAGCCACGGCAAAGGGCTCCAAACACAGCAACTTCATCACTGGGATGAGCTTCCTCAAATAAACTGGGATCCAAGTCTTTACCCCCGCTCAGCACTGAAAAATAAGAGTCTGGTCAGCTCAGATTAAAGGGAGGGCTGGTTATTGCACCCTGAGTCTCTATATTATTTATATTAAGTGGGGAGTTCTCAGAGATTTTTCCCCAAATTCTAATTCAGGGCAAACAATTTAAAGACACTGAGATGCCAGTAGCTACACTAAAGCAGCAAACAAGCCCCCGGTACACAAACATCCAGAAAACCCAATGTTTTTCCTAGTAAGTAGAAAACTCTGAGGCAGCAAATTTCATCTCTAATTCAATATAAATCGGGTGAACGCATCTTAAACACTTTGCTCAATGTTTGCTTTACAAAGCATTCCTCAAATACAATTCAGAGCAGAAATTCCCGGTATGAAACTCGTATTTATGTATTCTGTGGATAAATTAAAACAGGAAAATGTGCTGCAAGATATGTTCAAACAGCTAATAGTTGCTGTAAACCAAAAATACATAAAAAACAATAAGTGAAAAGAAAAAGATTAGTTGTTTTAAGCTATAACACAGCTGGATGGAACAAAAGCCAGAAACACGTAAAATTAAATTGGATTTTGGGGTGGGGACGGGGCGGGGGGAGACTGTGATGGGGTTAAGTTTACTAGTAATTCAAATCCTTTTTTCCAAGTTGCAAAATGTTGTTACTGACACATTTTTTTTCATTCTGTTTATTTTTGCAGACAAGGCAGAAAAGAAATTGACATTTGAACTACATAAACAGAGGCTGCATAGGCGGGCTTAGGGTTCTTGCTTTGCCAGTTACTGCTCCTATGTAGCAAAGGGTAAAAAAAAATGGCAAATATTCCTTCAAACATTCCTTAGCATCCCATAAATAGTTAAAATTCTATTTACCACCAGATTAATAAAAGGCTGAATTAGTCTCTGACCTCTTTGATTTTCAAACGGTGGTGAGACACTGTCACCCCTTATTGCTTTTCCTAAATACAGCACGCACAGCAAACAAACATTCCCCTTGTGTTAGCGCAGGAGAAGGGAAGAAGTTTTCATTAAACAGAGTTGTAAAGGGATCGTGTTACTGGGCTGGAGTCACATCTCTGCTCTCAACTTTTGTCCTTTCTGCTGGCCGTCCTCTGCGGGAGGAGAAGCCGCAGCGGCAGCCGTTGGGGCGGGAGGGGGAAGAGGGGACACCAGCCTGTCTGTTAGTCAGCAGGGGCCGTCAGCTAAATCTAGACAACCCAAAATCTAGACAACTAATCTATTCTTTTTTTTTTCTATCTATATTTAGATTCCGGTTTGCTCTCAGGATGGATAACCTTTACAAAGTTTCGGTCTTGAAAGGACTGAAGTGCAAAAAACAGCATTTCAAAGCTACAGGCCAAGAAGGAACAGAGGGATCCGATCCTTCAGCTGCTGCTGTTGACAGAAGGTCTTTGCTTTGCTTTGCCTCTGCTACGGACCTGCCCACAATTTCTTTGAAAGCAGGAGGCACCTTTTAAAAACAGGCCCAGAACCTATCACTGATCTGACAAGTTTCTGTGCAGCTCCAGCCCCAGCTTTGCCTCCGTTGCTCCGCGCTGGCCGTACGCTGCTGGAAAACAAACAGCGCCTGGGAATCATTCAGCCAGGAAATAGCACTGGTGTCCAGTGAGAGAGTGGATGGAAGAAGGAAAGGTCTGTTCCATCCAGGCAGAGGAACAGAGAAGGAAGGGACAGACATCCCCACTCCATCCAGTCCTGTAGCCCTGGCTCCTAAGTGGGCAGGACTGGGGGAAAAATCCCGTGTGCCACAGGCTATCGCCGCACTTCAACCCTCAGCTTTTCCTGAGAGCTGCTGCATCCCGACCCAGCAGAAGGCCAGGAGCAGACTGGGATGCACATCCAGAGCTCAAAGCTAAGAAACACTCGCAGCTCTCACAGTTCAATCTTATGTATTCTTCAGGTTTGTCTGTATCATTGAACCACAGAATGGTTTGGATTGGAAGGGACCTTGAAGACCATCTAGTTCCATCCCCCTGCCCTGGGCAGGGACACCTCCCACCAGACCAGGCTGCTCCAAGCCCCATCCAGCCTGGCCTTCAACCCCTCCAGGGATGGGGCACCCACAACTTCTCTGGGCAACCTGGGCCAGGGTCTCACCACCCTCACAGGAAAGAGTTTCTTCCTAATATCTCATCCAACCCCCCCCACCCCCACCCCAGCTTTCCTGGAATCCCATTCAGGAACTGGAAGGGGCTCTAAGGTCTCCCCAAAGCCTTTGCCTCTCCAGGCTGAACACCCCAACTCTCTCAGCCTGTCCTCACAGCAGAGGTGCTCCAACCCTCTGATCACCTTCTGATCTTCTTCATGACAGCTCATCTTCACCTCTGCAGTCCCTTCCAGCTATCCCACAAGCTGTCCTTCCTACTCCAGTCTTCTCCCACAGCTTCCTTGATGGCTTTTCCAAGCTTCCCATCATGTCTTTTAATGGCCCAGTCCTGGCTTTCCAAGACTATTCACAGATAACTATTGTTTTCTTACAGGCTCTAACTGCACAGATCTTTCCTGGAGCTACACAAACTCTAACTAACGTCATCTCTAACCTTAGTTACCCCTTTGCTAGTCTGCTGGTAGAGTTCCTCCTCGGCTTCTGTCCTCCCTCTCTTGCAGACATCTTTTTCTGGAAGGTGCTAAAATCTCCTCCGATCTGTCAGGCATTGCACAGCCACCCCGCTCACACACACAGCTACCTAGATTCTTCGATGAAGTCTCATCACTGTTTTGTAGGGTATGCACGTGTTAAAACATGCAAGATGGGTTTTTCTTGCTGCTTTCCTGGTTGTAAGTGAGGAATGCAACAACTGGGAGAAATGGGAGAATTCCCAGTATTGGGAATTACTACTCCTGCACACAGAAGTGATTTTCAGCTATGGATATGAGCAGAGGAAGAAAACAAAGATGTTCAGAATAGACTGGACATGAGGAAAGAGAAAGTGAGAGGCAGTAGTCACAGGTATTTTAGGTCCGGAAGATTTAAGTTCGAACAGAAAGAAGGATTCAGGCTGGAGTATCTGTAAAGTATTAGCAATAGCAGAACATATCTCTAAACACAAAGAATACATTCCAAGGAAGCCACTGCTATTCCTCTACTCCCACCAATGTGTCCCACTGTTAATTGGGATAGGTATCACCACAGTTTCCATCAAAATCAGTGACTCGCAGTGACACGATGCATTTCTGCTTCTAACATCTGGCTGAAATTTTACGCGTACAAAGTCTGTGATTTGTACAAACAATTACTTTAGAGGAACAAAAATCTTTGCAATTCACCATGTCATAACCAAACCATCTGTCCTGCAGGCCGCTACAGAATCATGTGGATGGAACAGAAGGCAGAAGGCAGCCCATTGTGTCAAATAAGTTCGGTTCATTTTTACCCGGTTTGGACTTGTGTTATTGCTAACCAGAGCATATTCACATCATGTTGTAGGTTCATTAGAGACCAAAGTGTAAGCCTGGCCACTGAAGCTCTGTTCACCTTATAAAACAAAGAAAATTAAGCCAGCCAATTACAAGGATTGGTATTTTATATGTAAACCTTCATGCACAACTGTTACTAGTCACATTCCTTCATTCCTCAAAAAACTGGAAGCATTGGATACATGAAATGGCTGTTTCTTTTAGCCACAGAGAAGGTAAATCCCAGAATGTGTCTGTTTAAGTCAAATCAAAAGAGTTTAGATCCTATCACAAGTTCAGTTCCTTATACAAAGGAGTAACTTACATGAGTGAGTAACTCCATGTACATCCAGCACTCTTGCCAGAGCAAATTAATGTTGAAAGCTGAGACATGAGAGACACCTTCCTTAGCCAAGTTGTGACTGCCCTTGCCTAGAGCATAGGCAGAGTATGTGGCATTTCAAAGGGGCAGAGAATGAGCTTTGCTGGGTTCTGTCACGTTCCCAGAGGAAACTCTAACCATTCCATGATTCTATGAAAATAAAAAAATGAATAGGCAGCAACACAAACACAGCCCTCGCTGAGGAGGAGGCCTTTCAGATAACATGTGCTATGTCATTCTGGTCCCCCTCACTTGGCAAAACACAGGCTTAGAATACATTCTGTTACGATAAGAGTTTGTCCTCAGATGGTTTTAGCCTGAATAACCTTAATTAAAAGGTCATTTACATTATATCTCTTGGCCTTCAAGCAGGGCGAGCTGCACCATATTATTTCTGACAGATATTTGTACAAGCTGCTCTTCAAAATCTCCAGTACAGATTCAGCAACGTACTCAGACAATTTGTTAGACCACATCACTGTGTCTGCACTCACAGAGCATCTCGTGTTGGCTACAGAAAGATTCAAAAAGGCTTAGGGGCTAGTATAACAGGGAGAGTAGGAAAGGTCAAATAAAGACTGTGTCCTAGTTGGGCAAAATGAAAGAGTACTCGTTATTTAATAATTATGTTATGAAAGCAAAAGGAGCCCCCGGGGTTAGCTCTGTGCTCCACCCCAGTGACAGCATTTCAGGTAATCAGCACACCCGAGTGAGGAGATGCTTATCCGAGGTGATCCAAAAGCAGCCTCTATCATCTCTCCACACTCTTCAACACTCACAGTGAAGCGGATGAACAAATCTGTCTAATAATAACCTACATCTGCGGTTCACTGACCAACCCACCGCACTTCTGGGGAGAAAGCAGAGGTTGTTACACACGCAGTCAGTGCCAGAGCAGAGTATTTCAGCAGCAGTAAAACTCAGGGCAACTTCCACAGGGGGGAAAAGAACTCAGTGAAAAGGCCAGGCTGGAGGGGACTTTGGGCAACCTGGCCAAACGAGAGGTGTCCTTGACCATGGCAGGGGGTTGGAACTCAATGATCTTTAAGGAGCCTTCCAACCTGAACCATTCTGTGAAAAAATGCAATGACCAGAGGGGTTTTCTTTTTAATTTCATACAGATTTGTAAATTTAAAAGATTTTTTAATAAAGTGATGGAGTTTTAGCACTTTTTTAAAAAAACCCATTGATTAAGAAGGTGGAAGACCTCAAGGATTTTTCTTCAGAGATGTTGGTAATGTTGAGCCAGAAAGAGGTGTTTTATTGTCACAGCCATGGTGACACCGAGCTCACCAAAGGAGCAACTTATGTCACGTTTAAAAACCAGGAATTCCTCTCCTCTCCCCTACTACCTACTGGCACACTGGCCAGCACATGAGCAAACCCGCCAAGAGCAATGTGTTGTCCAATGTCATTTTCATCTTCCAAAATGACTTAGTCTGACTTTTCATGCCACTCCCAATCTATTTCACGATGTGCACAAGGGTTCACACCAGCAGCACCCCTCTCCAAGGCATTACAGCTAATACTAAAAAAGGCTCCATGATGCCAAAGTACGGAGGGCCTGGCTGTGGAGCACACGTAACTGTGTTGTGATGGTATTTCCAAAGGGCTGTCCTTTAGGAAGCAGGGAGATGCTGTGTTGGTGTAGCACTAGCAAGCAGAGCAGGCAAGATTATTAACTGGATAACAGCTTTTTTTTATATATTCACATGCACAGCCTGAAAACTTCTCTTCTGTTCTTCTTTTTCAAATTTAGACCCCCGTAACCCTCACTGAAAGCTTTTCTATTGACACAGTAACAGAAGAGCACACTTGAACTTACACTTTTTCCATGAAGCAGATGTCTTTTCTTGGGAGAATTGGCATATTTTTACCCTTAGAATGATCTCTGCTTTTATATGCCTAATTAAATTTTAGCGGTCCCTTGCTTAAATAAAGATTTATTAGCTGTTAAAATTGTAGCATAATTCTTCTGCCACCTACACGCTATCCTTTAACATATTTACAAGCATACTGGCTTATCCACTATAAAAAAAGGTGGATGATTTAATGTTGTTATGTTATTGGTGTCAATTACTAAACTTCAGCCTCACAATAGAGCTTGCTGAAGACACTACTACTTAACACTGGAACTGTCAAAACACTCCGAGAAGCTGTGAGCCTTAGAGATCAAGTCCTCAAAACAGTTAGAATCATAGAATCATAGAATGGTCAGAGTTGGAAGGGACCTCAAAGATCATCAAGTTGCAACCCCCCTGCCATGGGCAGGGACACCTCTCCCTAGAGCAGGTTGCTCCAAGCCCCATCCAGCCTGGCCTTAAACACTTCCAGGGATGGGGCATCAACCACTTCCCTGGGCAACCTGTTCCAGTGCCTTAGTTCCACTAACAGAGGCAATCCATAGGTTTCAGAGCCACGTTTGGACTCTTCCACAGCCATGATATGGTCTAACATGTCACCAACTGGAGAAGGAATCCAGGGAATTCTTTAATGGAGCTGAAATCTGCATGGTCAGAAGCACCTTTATACATTGCTTCTCATTTCTCTTTGTGCATGAGAAAGACAAAGCCTGTATATAGTATCTTGGCACACATAAATCTCTACGTGCTGACAGAAAGACAACAGTAACACAGCGAAGCACTGCGCTTGCCAAACAATGGGAAATGAGTTCTTTATAGTTCTGGGGTTTGGATTTGGTTTTTCTTTTTTAAGAAAGCTCCATTATTTATTTACCAGGATTAGAAGATCAGTATTTTGTTGGTCCTTCATTAGTTTTACTTGAATAAAGTCCTGCTTGCTAACTTATTTACATCACAGGGAATATCCTTTCCACGGAGCTGTAAGCCCTTGTCTCTCTGCCCTGTGCACTGACATCTTTGCACCTTGTAAACACCACTGCTATAAGCAATTGTGCTCCATGTGTTTGTCAGCTTGCATCACGAGCACTGAATTTTATCCTCCTGCTAGAGTTTTAATGCAGTTTGAATAAAACAAAAGCTTCTGATAATTTCAAATATACTTTAAGTGCAAGAGATGACTCATTTAATTTCACCCTTCTAGGTCAGGATCTCTTTAAAAAGTCACAAAAAGACAGTGCACTCAAAAAAAAATAATATATTAATGTCATACCATTGGCCTCACAAATAAATCAGCATACAAAATCCCCTCTTACTGAAATTTGTCACAGTAAACATCAGAAGCTGTAAAGTGAAGCTAATAGGAAACTGTCTTTTTGTGTAATTTGCATGCATGCAGGGACACACACCCTCACACACAAGCTCCAGCCTCAGCTTTGTACTTTTCCATGTATGTGCTACACATTCAGAAAGCAAACTGATATGGCCAAGATAATAGTGTATTTGGAACAGACACAACTGAAAAAGCCTAGAAAACTTCAGTTTTATATTAACATCTTTTTAAGATAAATACATATTGTTCCTTTGCCTTGCATTCTTAATTATGGCCACTGGCTGCTGACACTCCATTTTTCATGCACATATTTTAAGGTCTATATAAAATATTAAATGCATATAGAGGATACCGTGTACATGCACACAAAGCAGACATCTGAAGCCCTCTGCCATCAACAGCAAGCAGCGTTGGAAGGGTAGCCACGGGGGCAGCCACAATCACACCTGAGTCTATGGGACCCTCTGCAGGCAGCCCCTGAACCACGGACAGACCAGGATTTATCTTTGGGAGTCAAGTTGGCCACATCCACCGGGAGCTGAATTGACCTGACGGTATTTCTGGACTCTCCCTGGCACTAATTCCAAGTGGAGGACTCCAGGGACTGAGAAATCTACTCAACACCATTACCAACAATCATAGAATCACAGAGTGGTTAGAGTGGGAAGGGACCTTAAAGATCATCAAGTTCCACCCCCCCTGCCATGGGCAGGGACACCTCTCTCTAGAGCAGGTTGCTCAAAGCCCATCCAGCCTGGCCTTAAACACTTCCAGGGATGGGATCCTGAGCAAGTTGCTGTTTGGCTCCTTTGGAGAATGCAAAATTCCCAGCTGAGGAAGTGTGGTAGGGATCTGAAGATATTTAGGTATTTAATGTGCTAAGACTAACAGAGAGCCCTACTCAGAAAACTTCAAAGGGAGGAACTCTTGGAAATCAGACAAGTGAGGAAGGCTAAGAAGTCTCTAATTCTGATTTAGTTGTCTTTCTCTCTTTTTGAGGTAGAGGTAACAGTATCTATTAAGATGCATACAAATGTAGCATACTGATAAGTTATCTTCTTATATCACCATCTACAAAACCACAATGGCATGTTTATCCAAAGGAATCCTCTGTAGTAATTGTTTCTGTAAAGAATTATCCTTCTGTATGATCATGGCTGTCAGGCAGAAAAATATTCATGGATTTCCAAGCAAGAACAAAAATGTAATGGTATCTCCCTAACAACAGTTTCATCTTTTAACATCACTGCATGTATTTCATCACTTAAGAGCTGATGTTTCCGATGCCAAGAACAGAGGAAGAGCAACAGTATCAAGGTAAACCAGCAGATCTTTACATCATTTTTCCCTGCCAAACACCACTCTAATGGAAGAGCTCTGCTGCGTGGTGACCAGGTTGGGATTTTCACAGGGGTCATCCAGTTTTTAAGAAGTACCATAGGAATTACAAGTGAAGTCCTAGTAATTGTTTTTGAAAACCCCAAGCAGTCTCCTCAGTAAGGGAAATACTCATGATTTCTAATGACAGTTCCCAGCTTTTCATTGCATTTGTGTCTTTAGGGTCTCACTAACACAAGACACCTGTGCCAGCCCACAGCATTCACAACTGCAGCACAGGTTGTCACAGGGACACGTCAGCTGTATGCACCCTGTCAGCTCAGACAGCACATGTCTTTCCTGGAGTCTCTATAGGGAGTGGAAGGGACTCTAAGGTCTTCCCAGAGCCTTCTCTTCTCCAGGCTGAACACCTCCAACCCTCTCATCCTGTCGCCAAAGAGAGGAGTTCCCAGCCTCTTTGATCAAAGAGATGATCTAAAGATCATCTTTGTGGCCCTCCTCAGGTCTCACTCCAACAGGTCCAGAGCTGGACACAGGACTCCAGGCAGGGTCTCCCCAGAGCAGAGGGGCAGAATCCCCTCTCTCCTACCTGCTGGCCACGCTGCTGAGGATGCAGCCTACAATGTGGTTGGCTTTCTGGGCTGCCAGCACAAGTTACCGTTTCGTGTTGAACTCCTCAGGCACCAACATCCTGAAAGTCCTCAGGGTTGCTCTCCAGCCATTCTCCCCTCAAACTATATTTGTACTTGGGATTGCTGTGATCCACATGCAGGACCACGCAGTTGGCCTGGCTGTACTTCATGAGGTTCGCATGGGACCATCTCTGAAGCCTGTCCAGGATGGCATCCCTTCCCCTCCAGGGTATTGACTGTCCCACACAGCTTGGTGTCATCAGCAAACTTGCTGAGGGTGCACTCAATCCCAACATCCAAGCCACCAGCAAAGATGTTAAACAGTACCACCACCAGTAGTAACCTTTAAATGGAAGGGGGTCACACCATGTTGACACTAAACAGATCACCGTTGCAGATAGAAGAGGGGCAGGTGACTCATGAAACTCACGTGGGGTTGGAGGAACAGCACAGGGAAGGACTGACAATAGGGACAGGGAGAAAAAGAAAGAAGAGAAAGCAATGGGGGCACTGGAGGACACAAATTGCAGTGGTCCTTAACCATTATGGTCAACACTGTTCCAAATTCATGGGACACCAGTACTAAGCACACAAGCATAACAGACAAAGATACAGGTACATACACACAGTCCCCATTTCAACTCAGTGGGGAAAACCAAGATTTTTCTCCCAGCATTCTCCCATCAATCACTGTAAGGAATGAGAGGACAACTGACCAGTTTTGCCAATTGACCAGAACTAAAAATGGACTTCTACTGCTCCTGAAACAAGTCAGATCACAGAGGACTCAGTTAAAGGGGTAAAAAAGATGGACAGTAGGATATATCCGTTTTCCATCCACTCATAAAATCCCACTGCACATACCCCCACTGCCTGCTTTATGAATCTAACAACAAGAATAATGATTGCATTATTCACAGATTCTGTCCAGAGGAATGAAAACCTCAAACTTTAATATCACCCCATCTAAACCACTCATTTATTTGTGATGCAGTGTCTTTTGCAAGGCACCACGGAATGAGCCTAAAACCAATCCTACAAATACATGCAGCATCCTGGGGACTCTCCCATTAGCTTGTAAAATGGTATTAAATGACTTTCTGAAGAAGTGAAGAAGAAGAAGGAGCTGCTGCTGAGGCATTTAGTCTATCAAAACACAAATAATTAATGGTTGAAAATAACTTTTTGTTTAATAATTGCTGTTCTTCATTAGTGTGAACCAAGGGCACAGACTATCTGAGACAATAACATCTGCACCCCATATTTCATTATCACCAAACTTCACATTTCACACAAAAGCATAGCTAGCAAAGCCTTACAGCTTTAATTAGTTTCTGCCATAGCTGTGAAGGTCAGCCAATTATTGTGTGTGAAATTTCAATATGAAGCAGCTGAATTGAAGACAGCATTGCAACATTGTGAAACTCTGCAATGTTGTAAATCAAATATGATAGCAGCTTTTTTTTTAAAAAAAAAAAAAAAACAACCCACAACACAAAATAACATAAATTAATCATCAGGTATGCACAGCTTCAAGGCTTATTGGCTAATTTAACATGTGTTAGAGGGAGAAAAAAAGGAGGTAATTTCTGATAGTCTCTTATGCTTTGCAGGGCTTTTTCTTATCAGTGTCACCAACCATGACAAAATACTTAGTTGGGTCCTCCTTTCTGCAAGGGAAACAGAGAGTTTGTAGGATTCAGAGTCTTGTCGAAAGGAAACAATAGCACTGAGCAGACAAATTTCAGCCATCTAGAATGAGGGACACAGGGAAGTCCTGAAAAATCAAGTGTTCCCAAAGATGCTCCATTAGGCTCCAAACTCACGGCTGGCTTTTGAAAATCTTGAGCCAAATGCCTTATACATGGGTGTTTGTGTGTGAAAACATATATATAAAAATTTGGATTCAAATGATATACAAATAAATCAATACCCAGCTAGCAGTGAGGAAGTAGCAAAGGATGGAAAACGATGCACCCACCTCCTACCCGAGACACTGCCTCTTTGCACATATTATTCTTGCTAAACAGAAATAATTCATGCCCTGGGATTGCAGATGTGCACAAAGTCTAACCTGAACCTTGAATGTACTCAAGACCAGCCTTGCTTGAAAGTCTGGTCAATGGGTGTTCATTAACAGGTATTTGTTTGTCCCTTTCCACTTTTTCTTTTATAAATAGATTTGACTAAATTTTATCCCTTGACATAGCAAATCGTCAAAGACACACTTCCAACTCATCATTTTATTCGGATACCACAAAATGACATGCTGTAGGTCAAATAATGATGCAACAGTTCTATACTTCTAGCTCCAGTGAGCTAACAAGACCCGCTCTTGATTACAAATTTACAGGTGAGATACACCAGTTTCATCGGGAGAAACAAGGGAGGGAGTGAAGCTTAGGGAACTGATTTATTTTGCGTATCGTTCCTATGTTCAAGCCCTATTTTTCCAAACGAAATGATCTTGACAGAAAATATATGCAAACTCATTTTTAATCTAGCCTGGGACAGCACATGCAGCTCTAGTAAGCACCACGGCTTCATTCATGTGGAAATACCTGCGTGTTCATATGTATATATGCACATCACAACCAATTCCCCTCTCCTCTGCCCCATTTTTCCCTGCCATTGGGAGGACCAGGTAAGTGGTTCTGCAGAGCCTCTGCAGACCGTGCAGAACCAGCAAGGCTGTTGCACTGCTTAGATTCTCTCCTGACTTCCTTCTTCACTGGCACAAAGCACATTTGTAGGTACAATGTGATCCACAGCAGTTATTGCCAAAACTTTTTTCTCTTCCTCCCTTTTTTTTCTTCATTTAGAAAAAAAAAAGAAGAAGAAAAAAACAAAACAAAAAACTAAAACCAAACAAAACACAAACCCACCCACCCCCCTGTAGCTAGCATTAGATGCTCAAGAACATTTGCAGGCTCCTACATAAATACCTGTATTTCTGGAGTTATCAAAACCCCCAATTTTTAGTTACTTCAGCCAGTGCACGGGTGGTGGTTTTCCTCCAAACCAGCAAGTTGCAACACATGACTATAGAGAAGCTGAAAAAAATATTCACCCACATCATAGATTATTTAGATTTAAAACTATCACCATGTATTTTCCTGCTTCTAGAATAATCCCTTTAATGAAACTTAACTGAGAGATTGCAAAACAGTTGGTGATTTAGTTTTGTGCTGCACCTTTTCCAAGATGTCCAAATATATCCATGTATAGAGAAAAAAACAAAAGTAAAGATTCTGTCCAGTTTGCATGGACAGAACAAGACTGATGCCTCCTAACCAACAAAGACTCAGCCAGCTAGAGGAGATACAAGGAATAAATTAAAAACTAAATGAAACATAATGGGGATCCAAGTCAACTCTACAGGAAAAGAAAAAAAAAAACCAACAGAAGAGTGAGCACAGTCTAAAGACCAAGAGCAAAATCTTCGATGCAAAAACCTGAAATACTCTGCCCCAAACCCAGGATCTCAGCAGCTCTTTCAGAAGGTGACTGGGAATCTGGATTCCTCTTCAGCCGCTGCCCAGAGCTCTCTGCCACAGGACTCAGCATCTTACTGAAACTGATGCACCCTCCAGGGCCCTACACAGGTACATCAGTTTCTGCACAGCTAAACAAACACCTCAAATCAGTTGTTGGTAGGTAGTTACACATTCCTTAGTTTCCCTTCCCAGGCAATTAGGAGCATATTAACTTCTTTTTGTCCAGACAACTTGTAGGACATACCAGGGAGGTATCTTCTTTTACTTTTCATATAGTGCCCAGCACAATAAAACCTAAGTTTGAATTTCTAGGCGCTGCTTTTGTACTTGCAAAACACAAAGGAAGTTTATTGCACCATAAGTAAAACAATTTGTAAGTCCCAGACATGTACGACCTACAGTAATACAAAAAATTCACNCAGCCCCAGCTCTCTCAGCCTATAGAGAGGGGAAGTGAAATAATCAACAATGGCACCAAGAACACTAAAGAAAACATGTATTAGCTAACACCAAGTTATGCTTTATAAGATACTTCCTCTTTCTTGAAAGGAATTAGAGAAAAGAAATGATTGGAATATATTATTACTGATGAGTGACCCAAAACAAAATAAATCATAGAATCATAGAATGGTCAGAGTTGGAAGATCATCAAGTCCCACCCCCCCTGCCATGGGCAGGGACACCTCTCCCTAGAGCAGGTTGCTCAAAGCCCCATCCAGCCTGGCCTTAAACACTTCCAGGGATGGGGCATCAACAACTTTCACCTGGCTCAAAATCAACTGCAGAACTGAAGCAAAAAAAGGGAAAACCAGCCAGGTTGTGCACACCAAGATGCATGCACACAGAGCAAAACCAAATGATTATTAGTGAAAGAAACTGAAACCTGTCTCAGGTACTCCACCCAGGGGAGCAGCTGAGGGCATCTTTTACAAAAGGTCAGCCAAAACTGTAGGAGAAACCTCAGGGATCCCTTAAAGTGGATCCCTAAGCCAGGGGATGCCTAATGGAGGTGGAGAGTTGTGCAGGTTGACTTGTGTTTATTAAATACACACTAAAATATTAAACAGGGTAACAGCAGCTAAACTAAATCAAACATGCTCTAAGTGCGATACAAATCATCGTTAGACAATGTAAACAAACACTCAACACACACAAAACCACACAAAGCCTTTATTGCAAATCCCAGCAATTAGATCTGTCCCCAGAGAGATGGTACCGGCTCTGGAAGCCCCCGGCCCGCAGCCACGGAGCTCTCCTTGGTTAAGGACACCGCAGAAGGGTGGCCTTCAAGGGAAGCAGCTCTCTAAGAGAGTCTCCAGCACTTGCTTGCTCCGCTCTGGCCCTTTTCCAGCAGCAGCACTTCCCTGCAACAGGGTCTCCGCTCATCCCAAACCACTGGGGACAAGATCTCTTCTAGCCGGCCTTGCCAGCGGCAGCTGCTCCCAACCAAAGAGTCTCTCTCCAGAGAAAGCGCTCTCTCCAAGCCAGCCGTGCTGCAAGAACAGCAGCTTCTGACATAAACGGTCTCCTTTCAAGAAGAAACACACTGGGAAAGTCCTCACAGCCAGTCTTTTTCCAAAGGGAGCAGCTCACACATTAATCCAATGAATAATGCCAGGCTGGGAGATAAAATATTTAAAGCAAAAAGAAAAAAAATAAAAAAAAGGCAAGAGATCTTCAGAGTTCGCAGTTTTCAAGCCAGCCTCCAAAGCTCACAAGCTCACTATCATTTGCCAAGTAGGTTCAACATGAAGAGCATGATTATAAGAAACATGAAAAATTGCACCACCAAATCAACAGGGACTTCAGAATTTAACAAGCACAGGAGCCAGCAAAGCTGCTGAAATGCCAAGCTCGGTAACCGCCAGCAGAAGTCCTCCATGGTGCCATGATCTAATGCATGATTCAACTGACAGTCATTATATCACACGAGGAAAAGACACAGGAATTGTCATATTGGATCAAAGTCACGTAGCACAGATCCTCCTACAGTAGCCAACACAAAAACCTCCAGCAGTTCAGCGAAAGAAACCCTCCAGTGAGCAGCTAAGGCCCAGCCGCTTTACTCTGGAAGTTTCTTCCTCATCCGGCTGTTCAGAAAACGGTTTGTGTTCCAAAGCCTGAAGGTCTGTTTGCCCTCAGGGCTGTTTTTATCTCCATCTAACATGAATGTGCAGGCCTTCATTCTACACAGAGATGTCTAAACCTGACCTAGAAATGATGCCTGTGAGGATTCGTACCACTGGTTTCCACCAGGTTCCTCACGCATTGCCTACAAAGTCTGTCTTTTAACCCATTTCAATCTCCTCTCCTTTACTTTTCTGAACTAACTCTTGGTTCCTGTTTCTGTGGACTAACAAACAGTAATGCTTAACTCCTCTTTTCTATACCACTCTACTAAGCCAAGCACAGCTCTATTATTCCCATGAAAGAGGGTACAGGTAATTCCAAGATCCTGGCTGTTGCTGCAGGCTGAGGGCACAGGCAATTGCCGTCGGATCAGCTGAGGTTCAATAACTTGTTACCACTCAGCTTCTCACTTGGAGAAAAGCCCATTACAAAACTTACAGTGAAACTTCGTGCTGGTCAAAGATTTTCTGAAACCCAAATAACTTGGCAAGCGAGTCTTTTCTAACCATATTAAAGCTGCAGAAACTGTGCCAGCTGGAGCTAACATTGAGACCATCTATAGTTTTTATAAAACGGTCTTTAATGTTGGTTCAGCCAGTTTCTCAGACACCAAACCAATGCTTACTATCATGAAATTCCCTGAACCTCTGCTGAAGCCTACTTAAATTATAGATAAACCTGCACTACTCTTTCTTCTCTGTTATAATAGATTACTTAGCAAAGACTGCACTTTCCCCCCAGTGGTTCAGCTGCTCTATTTTAAGACCCTTCACAACTCTCAGGTATATATTTTCAGATGATTTTCTGCCCTTGGATTTATCAGCTGGTTGTAGTGTTTCTTCTATTGACGTGTCAATCAATGAATGGCTCATCTTTACTGGCTGAAAAATAGGTATTTGCTCAAGATATTTGAAGTGAAAACAGAAACTGCAAAATCATTTGACTTCTCTGCAATGTCCTTAACCTTCATAATTGTCTGGCAGGCTTTCTCCTTTACAGATACTTTAAAACTTTGGATTTGTTGTTTGTGCTCATCTGGTCAGAATTCTCACTGTTTCTTTCCTGCAGTACAGTCAGGTTTCTCCAAGTGTAGTTCCATTTTCTAAAGGACAATTCTCTGCTTCAGGACACTTCCTCTGCCTTAAGTTTTTAAGCAGACATGCAAGATTTCATACAGCATGCTTTGAAATAGCACAAGTTTGACTAAGTTTTCCAAACTCTTCCTCCCCGAGGTATCAGTTGCAGCAGCTTTATCAGATGTTGGAAGTATCATCATGCCTTGCTGCCCTCATCCACCCTTCACCCCCTCTTCACCCCCCACAAGCCTAAAGCAAGGGGCAAAGAGACAGGGTGAGTCTGGGCAAGAAAGGCACGTGTGCATGGCTAGAGCTCCTCATGTTACATCATTTCCATTGACCAAAAGAAAAAAATTCCAGAAAATAAAAGGAAATTCTGTTTCTGATCCTTGTTTTTGTGAAGATACAATCAGAAATCTGATCCAAGAGTGCTGACTGAATGCTGCCTGCTCAAGCCTTGACATGTCTGGCAGATGAGTTGTCACATGATTTTTACAGCAAGTCTTTCTCCTTTGATCTAGTAACAATAGACACGGAGATGCATCAAGTTGTGTTTCAAGTTCATTCCAGCCTTTCAATCATAATTCAGTAAGGATTTTGATTTTTAATTTGTTTTAACAACTTCTTCTTTTGTGGTCCACCCTGTCCATCTAATCTGGACCTTTTTGGATGGCTGTACTGGAATAGTGGGAAGGCATTTTTGCACCACTGCTCCCAGCCTCTGGCTGTGCCACTGTATTTTATCTGGGCCACGCTCTAAAAGCCAGACTTCAGCCTAAAATCCCTGGGCAAATATGCTGCACATGCTTCAGCATTTTGCTGAACAGCCCTGCCCTGGAAAGCGCTGCACCTACGTCTCGGTGGCAGTTTTACAGAAGTCCACAAGGAAAGCTGTGTCTGAGAAGAGAATGGCCCTAATGGAATGACCTTTACTGGGACTTGACACCTGCTACCTTGTAAGCTTCTTACACACACAGCTTAATCCACCTGGAGGCTTTTTTGCTTGATGGAAGGTGATAAAAAAGCTGTTAGACTGTAAGCTCTGTCTCAGATTCAAAGCATGTATGCTCCTTGATATTCTGAAGCTTAGGGCACACAGAGGGGAAAAATATTTCTTAGTTCAGGTGCAATTCTCAAGTTGCTTATTAGGGATGAACCCTGGTCTAAGAATCACTTTATTGGTATGAAAGTAAAGAAAAGGCTTCCCAATAGGAAGAAGGATCCCAGTTCCGTGGTACTACAGACAAGATAATGTAATAGTGATCATAAAGCTTTCCTCAGCAGACAAGAAGAACAAAGAAGCCCAACTCTAGAAATTTACAATCCACAGAGGATCAAGCAGATTGTATTCTGGATACCTTAAAGGTGAATGCTCTAAAACATGCATGAATCTATAGTGAGGAAAACCTGGTCCCCTACTGCTTATAAATAATTCCCTCTTTCTTTGAGACAACTATGGTCTAAATCAAAAAGTTCTCTCAGTGTGTTTGTTAGCATGACTGAAAGGAGGAAAAAGTAGATTAAAAGGGCCCCACTTCAGCACTGCCTTGGCCCAGCTGGTAGGAAAGGCAGCACACACAGCCTCAGAACTAGAAAAGAGAAGGAATGAGTATTATTTTGGAGTTATTTGTATTTTGAGCTTAAAGGACAAAACCAATCAAAAATAACAAACAAAAAACTGCCAAAGAATGACCTTCTAAAGAGCTAATGTCCCTGAACAGAAGTGACTGGTCACTGACTGCTCAAATGATGGTAGAAGCACAAGTGAGAACAGCATCCCAAAAATGCCACGGGAGCTGAGCGAATCCACGGACCTCACCTCATCTCCTGCCTGAACTAAGATGTAGCAAAGCCACCAGCTCTGGCCTTGCATGACCTGGAAAAGGAAATTGTGCAAACTCTACTCCACACCATTCCTCTGAAGGCTAATGTTGACAACCTCCCACCACCACGGAGCCTTCAAACATTTCGTCTTCTGCAGCTAGGCCAGGTGACTGACTTACTGTTTCAAAGGGTTGGATAGAAGTAGTTCAAAATGGAAAAATTTATGCTGAGATATAAACACTGATATTTAAAAAATGCTGTGAAACAGTTGGAAGCTTTGTATTTATTTATTTAAAGGTGGCTGATGCCTGTATCAATGGCTTTAGATGCTTAAATCTAAGGACACTTGCAAGCATTCATAAGATGGTTTTGTGTCCGAAACACCACACCAGTGTCATATAAGCTGGGCTGTAAATGTAGCAGCATCTCCCTTTTATCTGCTGACTTTTATAATATAGTCCATTTATATTAAGTGAGTGGAACATTGATCCTCCTGTTCAAGCTCCCTGAGATTATTCAGTATTAGTATCGCTGTGATCAGTCACACCGTGGCTGCTGTTCCTGTAGATTGGTTGATACAGGGTATTTCCCACTACACACAAAGCAGGGCTGTAGGAAAACCCAATTCAGTCAATTTGAGCAGACCTTCTGGTGCTACATTGGTATATTATGTATTGGACAGATAAAGTTGTGATCCTATCTAATATATTCTTTGCCTGGTTTGACTGATGTACAGAATGAATGGAGATACCCAATGCTATCCAATGCTGCCGCCGAAAGATAATGGCATCGTTATTTGAAGATAGACCAAAAAAGGGTGTTGGGGGAAGGGGAAGGGTTTACCCACTGCTTCCCACATCTGTAGCAAACACGCACACTGCGGTGTGTGAAAGAAGAACATCAGGCAGAGGAGACTTCTGACAGCAAGCCAAAGGAAAGTGAGAACCATGAAGAGCCCTAAATACGGACGCTGCAAAAAGCCAGGGGCCTCAGCCTCATTTACAAGAGGTGCTCTGCAACCTGCAAGGCACCTTTAGACAAGGCCAAGTCTAAAAAGTCTAAGCTGTTGTACTCTTTCCCCCATTTTTAGAATTGTTTGTTGGCATGGCAGAAACACCTGTACCTCTGAAGGAGAAGATACCACTTCCTTGCAGCTGTAAGCACCAACTGGCACAGGAGACCATTTGCCAGTCTCTCAAGACAGTGCTCCATGACCACAGGCCTGCCAGGTTTTAAAAATAAGAAGAAAAAGAAACTTATTTTAAAAGAAAAAAAGTTTCTGTGAGCTGACACACTGATCTAAAGCCTTTAAACAGGTACTTATTGTTCCCAGGGTTTAGACTGACTTGCACCGGGGCTGCAGAGAACATTTAAAAGCATAGAATCATAGAATGGTTAGAGTTGGAAGGGACCTTAAGGATCATCAAATTCCAACCCCCCTGCCCTGGGCAGGGACACCTCTCCCTAGAGNCCAACAGTTCCATGTCCTTTCTATGTTGAGGACTCCAGAGCTGAACATTTACCTAAACATTACCTGCACATTTACCTAAAACACCTCAGAGCCAGCCCAGGAAAGGAAGCAAGAAATTGTGTATTAAAGACAAGAAACACAGCAACAAATAGCTCATAAGAAGGACTATGTAAAAAGGGACAGACATGACAAGTAACGGAAGCACAGTGTCACCAGACAACAGTCAACAAGGCACAATACGTATTGTGCCATAAATGTGAAAGTCTGAGACATGGCAGACAGTGACATAAGACACAGAGATGGTGTCACCAGGTGACATCTTTTAAGTCTTGTACATAAAACTCTCTTGATTCCTTCAGTCTCTCACCAGCTTTGTGTCTGTTGCTCCTGATGGGTTCAGATGGCATTAAATTTACTGATGATGTACCTCAGTATGGAATTATTGCAGTCAAACTATATGCCTTGTACAATTTTATTCAATTTATTTGTGTATGTGTGGAAGGAACCACTACGTTTTGGTTGTGCAAATTTTCATTCATTTGAATAGTAGTAGGATCCCAAATTCCCATTAGCCAGCTCCTGCTGCAGTTGGGACTGCAGATACCCACCTTTGCTGCCTAAGTTCTTCCTCAGTTTATTTACTTTCTTTTAAATTGCCCTCCCCAAGGTTTTTTTACACAGATTTTTTTTCTTTGTTTTTAAATACAAAGTTTTTTACTTGACTTTTTTTGACAATTTAATTAGAATTACCTTTCCCTTGTGATTACATTTATTTTCACACTCTGTCTCTGTGCCAATTTTGATCCATTTAATTAGTTTTAACTATGTCCCACATTGCTCACCTTCAGAAGTACACCCATTACATCAACTCAGCTGTCTTTCTTCTATAATTTATAATCTGAACACAGAAAAACTTTAAGGAAAAACACTTGCTTGTATTTCTTAATCACACCACAGTGCTATTTATCAAATTTTATGGATGACCCACTATAATCACTACCAATTTAATGGGATTTTGGCTTCCCACCACCCCTTGCACGATGATCTAACCTTTAGTAGGACAGTAACTGAAAGCCAAGCTGTGCTCTAGGCGCCATGATCAGCTGTTGCCTGTAAGGATGCATTTTCAAACATCATGGATCTCTTCTCACTGAAAAATGCTTAGAACTTAGAGGCAGCTCTTTGCCTCCAATACATTTTTCAACTGCTATATCTGGTTCATTCTCTGTAAACTCTTGCTTTCGTTGACTTTCACACAGACACCAAGGATAAAGCAATATAACACCTTAAGGCTGAGGCACACACAGCCACAGGCTGATCCCTACATTTATGCCACAGTGCAGTGTGGAAAAGCCTTACCTACTGTGGAATCTCCAGTCCTGCAGATACTCAAGGCTTTCTTTTACAAGACCCAGGGCAGGCTGATCCCAGCCCACCATGCCCTGAGCAAAAGTAGAGCCAATCAGATTACCTCCAGATTCCCTTTCCAACCAAAATTAGGTTAGTATTAACCTGACGAAAAAAATTATTTGAGCTTTGTTGGATCAGAGCATTCTTTTCAACCACTTCTATTTTGCCAACAAAGACACTGAGTTGGGAAGTTTAAAGCCTGGAAGATTCCTCTCACTGATTTGTGCTTGTTTGATAACAAAACCAAAGAGAATTCTACCTATGATGAATTTAACTTGTATGAATGTCTCTCTAGGCTAGGCATCTTCAGTGTTGAAGACCTTCTGAATCCCAAAGACAGTCCCATCAAAACCAAAGGGACACCACAGGGCTCTACATATCCACAACCACAGCACAGTGTGTGCATTTTCAGCTTCTCATGGCAGATTCAGACATTCCCCACTCTTGCTCTGTGAGGAACAGGTCACTGTTCGCCTGTGTAATATGAGAGACATCCAGATCAACCGTGGGCGTTTTCCCTAGCCACCACACAGGAGGTCTCAAGCTAAACTCCTTAAATGTTCTAAAAACTGTGGCCTACTTACCACAGATTTTCCATCAACATCCTTGATTTGCCTCCTCCACTATCTGGAAGAAAGCTAATGGCTGGAAAGCATTTTGAAAATACGATGATTCAGATAATGGTAGGATGAACAGCCTGACATCAGCCCTATGAAAAGTCATGAAAAAGCTGATATTGGATGAGATAAGTATAAAAATATGGAAGATTATAATTAATGCTAATTAATACTAATAACTTCATTAGTTTATGATGGTAAAAAGGACTGGGTTTATCAACCAATCAATCATTAATAAAGTTACTGATTTGGTTAAAGACAATTACGTTGACCTGACACAATTCTAGAAGGTGTCGGATCTACCCAAATGAAGGTTAGAAGTCCGGTTATTCTATCCCACGAGGAAGAGTTATCCACTTCTGAATATTAAAGAAAGATATCAGTATGTTCATCTCTAAATCAGCAGGAAATGTGTGTAACACAATGAAGCAGTTGGTAGCCACAAAGACATCATTGATAACTAACAGAGGGAAGATTTTAAGCAAGGAAAAGATGGCAGATTCTTCACAAATCGAAATTTTAGAAAGAAACCTTCTTAGTGGAAGCATCTGGTACGCCTACATAATAGACATTAGCAGCTTAATGCAAAATTAAAAGATAAGGCTCTCTGGTTTATATTACAAAAGCGATCATCATAATGGTCTTTTCAGGCCTTAAAAGGAATCTATTAGCACAGTTCCAAAGTGTAGCACACAGGGGTCCTCAGCATGATCTCAACAGCACTTTCTCTGTTCCAGCTCTTTCGGACACCCTCAGAATCGTTAATCCCATCATGGCAGGGTCTGTCTCCTGCAATTTCCTTTTGCAATGTCATTTTCATTCCTTCTGCAGCAAGGCTTTTGGAGCATCACTCTTTTGCAGAGTGTTAGCTTTCCTAGAGGCCTCCCTGGTGCATCATCTCACTGTGCCTCTGTGACACTAGGCCAGTTTCCACAAGGATCAACCAACTGCCCATATTAGAGACCTTGTTTACATCATTTATTGTAACTCTTTCTTTATTATCATAACTCTTTTAGATTCTGGTAACATTTTCCACAGCTTGCCAAAGCCATGCTGTAGTATCATACTGTGAAGCAGGCAGTTTATTTTGTGCCATTATCCCTTGAAGCTGCATCTACCTGTGAGGTGACCCCACCACACAGTGCCCGTGTTTGGGGTTCAGTACCCACTCCTCCACTTGTTCTTCTACAGCCAGAAGAGACCCCCAGCACCCTATGCTGCATTGCCTAAGTGACCAAATTTCAGATTTCATCTATGCACTTCAGCTGAAACCTACTCTGAGCTCCCTGCCTGCCAGGAGACATTGTTACCTGCAGTCTAGTGGCTTCCTTCCCACTCCAGGGTGGGCCAGCCTCTGGCAATACCTCTCTCTGCTCCAATACCAACACCAAACCTAAGGCAAATAGGATCAGAACTCAGGGGAATAGTTATGGTTCAGAACTTAGGCAAAATGAATATGAGCTTGTGTGTTACCTTTGCAGATCCAAGAGAACCGATACCAAATTAGAATATTTTCTTCCTTTTCCAAATCACCTTTTCCTTCATGTAGTTTCCTGTTTATGGAATTTCTGTAGCAACCTTAATGGGTATTTTGACCCAATGTACCTTGTGATAAATGCCATAATCATCCATTTGGAGGCTGTCCCATAGATTTTTGGATCATGGCCTTTTATTTCATTTTCATTTGGCTTCTGTTCCTAAGCACTTTGCTTATTATCAAGCCCTTTTGTTGTGCATACTCCAGTTCCATCCTACTAATTGGCTACAGTGTAGGTCTATGATCCCTATCAAATTAACTTCTGCTGTAATTGAGCCTGCTGCAATCACATTGCCTGCATAACCCCCTCGAAGTCATGCTCTCACTGCTCTAGTATCTACACTTAATGTCAAACTTGCAGTAATACTTTCCTTTACACTTTTGACTGTGCACCTGAAGCTATCTTGGATAAAAAAGCATGTCTTACATAAAAACTGAGTGGCTTTTTATAACCCTCTAACAGTTGACACAACAATCAATATCTAAGGATAAAATTAAAAATCAGCCCGTTCAGCTAGGTTAGGTGACTGTTGATTTCAGAAGGATCAGGGGATTCTTCCTTCATGGTAGACATAGAACAAGATATAGTCAAAGAATCTAAAATAGTCCAGATTTTCCATTGCAGCCTCTAGGTATGGGTAGTAAGAGACTTCTTCTGGATAGGTTTGTGACCTTGTGGAAGGCTGGGGGGAAAAAAATCACTTTAAATGCTTAAGAAGTTTTCTTTAATCATTAGGGCTCTCTATAGTGTCAGTGAAACCTCCATCCCAAGCCAGGCACCTGGCCATGCACTCAAAATTAGTTTCATTTGCTTGAATTATCATAGTAAGAATCCACTCAAACCCACAAAGATTGTTGAAAATTTCCATACAGGTGTTGTGGCCTAGAACAAAGCCATGATGTAGCTGAGCCAGGATTCATGGTGGGGAGAGAAAAGAGAGAATGAACTATCAGCAGAGCTTTAAGAAGTGGCTCAGTGAAAATAATTAGAACAGGAAATACAGTCAGCGAAGTAGAAGCTCCTTTAGCACTCCTTTTGCTATTTTTATTTGCACTGGTTAATACATTCTTACGTCTTAAGATAACTAGGCCAGCTTGTCTGAGGGAACGTAGAACAGGGTGCTAATTTCATCTCTGCCTCACAATTCACCAGTGTCAGCACTTACTAAACTGGAATTAGACATCCTGTCCTATTTGATGATGTCGTATAGCAAGTTCTGTACATTGTTACTTTCTGCTGTTAAATTAAGCAGCACAGTCAGATTTTGACGAAACCTGTTGGACTAATAGTAGTCACCCACTCACTCAGCAGCCTCCAGTATAGCTTTTCCCACCTCTTCCTTGTTAATTACATCTTGTCTTCAGCAGCTGCTTGCATAAAGCATCCAAAACTTTTCAATGCCCTTTAGTTATTGCCATTCTCGGAGTAACTGATTAGTGTATAGATTAAATTACAAACAGATGATAATAGAAAAATATCTTACTTGTGATTGACTGACTAAGCCTGTGTTTTGAGCATTGCTTCTATGGAAAATCACCTCAGAAAGCACAAAACCCAAATGGTCACTTTCAGTTCAGGGTTAAACTCCTTGAAGATTCTGCAATGTCATCCTGATAAGTCATTGGCTGCCTCCGAGCACATAAATTCTACTAATATATTGATATATTGAAATTCCAGCGCAACTGTTTGTCATCACATTAGAAGGTTGATGACTTAAAATAAAGATGAGGAAAGACGGGGCATAAACTTAGTCGCAGTTTACAAACCAACCCACCCCACCCCACAAACTGTGTTAATTTATATCCAAAAGCAGGTATTTCTGACCACCAAGTTCCTATTTTTTTTGCACATCTACTGTCTGGAGTGCAGATCCCCCCAGCCAAATTGAGACTGAAAAGAAATGAAATAATTTAACATAGAGGCACTTCCATTAGTGAGGTAACAGGAGTATTTTAATCATATTTCTCTTATTAAATGAGATGAAAATTATGATAGGGTATTTTTCTTTAGGTTCATAAGTATTACTTCATTTAGAATGGTCCTACAAGAAAACTGACTGTAATGAAAAGACTTGCTTTCCAAATAATCAGTGAACTCACATGCTTTTAAAACAGCTCTCATTTCTATGAGTGATACTGAAGGCTAGACCGATCACAGAGTCTACTGGAAAACACCTATTCCTTTTCTCTATTTTCTCTTTTACTCATACAGTATAGAGCAAAAGATAAACGTATTCAGAATAAACATGACTTTGGATGCATAATTAAACAAAACCAAAAAAATAGCAAACTTATGACCAAGTTATTGTGTCAGAACAACTATATTGCTCAGCATTTTCTTCCAGTCTAGTTTGAAACTGGAACCAAATAAAGCCTAAGGGGCTATTTCGTTTTCATGAATCAGACAGGTCTCCAACGTGCCACTACATTTGACTCTTGGTTGGCCACATTTCTTCACCCCCAATATGCACACACAGCATCATTCATACAATGCTTCTCTTGTGAAGACACAGGCTGCCCAATCATATTTTATTACTTAGTGCTTCAAGTGAAGGAAAAAAAAAAGCAGCAGTGACTTGTGGGAACAAGGAGGACTTCATTTGTTAATGATTTCAGGGGAAAATAAACAAACTAATTTAGAAATACAGTTTTGAAAGCATTTTCCTGATGCAACAAGCCACAATAACACTGGTATTGTGGCCCAACAGTAAAATAAAGCACAAATCAGGATGGTGTTCACTGCTCCCCTCTCCTTCGAGCTGGAAAGAACCACCACGTGATCCACAACTATCTAAGCCCAAATAGAGACCTGCAAAATGTCCTTGGTTATTGTTTTGTGTAGTCAAGTTGCTTTTTTACATGTATATAAACAGTTTGCCCCTACACTCTTTAAATTGAATTCATTCATGATGCTAACATAACACATCACTAACAAACACAGAGAGGCATTTCTTTCCTTTCAAAGCAGCATAATATTCACAGGATAAAACTTAACCTTTTACATTGAGCAGAGGGAAAAATTTACGGGATCTTGAAGTATGTCATAATGTGCTCTCTAGAAAATAAAATTAGGGCAGAACTCCTTCCTCACATTTAACTGAGGTGTACAAACTTCTCCCGTACAATTCCAGGCACTTAAATGAGGTGTCTGTGGAAGAGCCAGGCTGTCCTACACTCCCCTCTCCACTTTGCAACAGAGACAGAAATAAATTTCCTAAAGTGTGATAATTCCTGTCCTCCCCCACTACCCCTAAACAAAACCTTTCCTTCCCCTCAACCTGAACAGCTTCAGTGAGATGGAGAGGTACGTGTACAATTTCTCTCACAGTTTTTGAGTTATTATCTACATGGAGACAAATTCTGGTTCCCTTATAAGAACACAGGACTGGAAGTGATGCCCTGGGCTATCACACCAGGGCTCTGCTCTCCTCAACTCCCTGCGTTTACCTCCCCTGAAGTATTTCTAGAGAGCAGTCACAGTCCTCAGCCCTCCTTTTGCCAGTCCAAACAAGCTGGGTTCCTTTGTTCTCTCCTTGTAAGACAGATCTGCATCCTCCTGATCACCCAAGTAGCCCTTTCTGGGCACTTCTTCCAGATTCAATTCATCTTTTTCAATCCCATTGACCCGAAATGCACATCTTGCTGCAGATATGGCCTCACTGTGGTCTTCTACAACAGGTTCACTGGAAATACTTGGCCTCGCGCTCCTTTGGATCCTGGTGGCACTTTTCATAGCGGTGTCACATTGACAATGAGCAAACCTCCTAAATGAGGTAAACAGACATCAATCTGTCTTCTTCACCCATGTTTCCAGAGAGCAGTTTCCAGCCTGCCCCTGGGCTACAACAGTTTTAATGAGTTAACTGACACAAGCAACAAACACTTGGATCCTGGCTTCACTAGCTGAGATATTAAACACATATTAAGGTCGTTATTTCAGAGGTGTTTTCTCAGGGGCTATTTCCAAGCCTTCTGCAGGATCAGCCAGCCCCAAGGAGATACACACAACCCTCAGCAGCACAGGGCCCATCAAGCAGATCTAGCTCTTCACCCCAAGAGGCTGCCAGAAGTTTGTGCTGTCTTCTCTTATGTCTTTTATTTCTGAAATATTTTATTCAGCTCACCAGGATGACTGAAACCAAGAAATCCAAACAGTTTAACGATACAAAATGGTTCAAATTAGTGTCTGTCTTGTTTTTCTCTGTAGTTTAAGGGATCAATATTAATGAAGAGAGAAGCTATAAACATCACTAATGAGGATGAAGTGGAATATCCCCCACCAGGGCTGTATGCATTTGAGCTTGCACCAAATGAAGATGACATCCACTATTAAAGGCTGCATTTTAATCCAGCCACAATAATAATAGTGAAGTTAGTGCTATTGGTAAATTTTAATAGATGATGTCTTACAAAAGCACCCTACTTGAAATTCAGCCCAAAGACTAAATTAAAGTCAAAGCCCTAGTCAGTTAACTGGGCTATAACATGTGAAGAATTGATTTTCTTATTTTCAGCTGTCAGAGCTGCTACAAAGAATGAGTTTTAATTCTGGGGATGTTATTAAACTCCTTGCTTAACTGGCAGAAAAATGGAACCGCTAGCCGGGCGATAGTGGGGTGGCTGTCGGAGTGAATGACACCTGTCAGAGTATGATGAATGACCCTCCCTGCCCCACAACCCCCTGCTCTGTCACTCAGGTGAGGGCCATTAATCTTCATCCAGGGCCTGTCAGGCCGAGCAGCCACCACCACAAAACGTCTTCTCACATTTGCTGCCGCCACGCACATAACAATGCGATATTCTTATTGTCACAGCCACACCAAATTAGCATAATTTATTATGACTTTCCTCCCCCCCGAGCCCCCTCCCCACCCAAAACCCAAGTAGGGGAGAGATGCGATTAGACAGATGGAGGGTAGGCCCAGGCTGCCAGCCCCAGAGCCCCCCGCAGTGCTTGATGAGGAGTGGAGCATCTCTACAAACCAATCAAAAAGCTGGCAGTTCAATTACAGAGTAATAAAGGGACATTCATCATTCAATTAGGCACCTGTCATGGTTTCACAAAAGGGAAAACTTCTAACCTGAGACTCCAGGGAGAAGATGCTACAACCAGGAGGCAGAGAAATAAATGAAAAAAGGACAAAGTCAATTACTGCCCAAACCAGACAAAAGGAAAGATGTTAAAATAAGAGAAAAGTTATCCCTAGGCAAAAATCAGAAAAGTTACACGACCTTACAAAGATTATAAAAGGCCAGCATTAAAAGGGTTGCGCCATGCTCCTCTGCAACATCCACACTATCGAATTTCCCCCCTTGCAAGCTGCAATGAAAGCTGAAAAAGCTGCAGGTTCTCATGAAATAAGCTTCAGGGAAACAGGATTGTGGCTTAAAAGCCCCGATATTGCTGCTGCAAGAGTATACAACACGCCTTGTTTGAGATGCTCTCAACACTTGATAGCATTCCATGATGATACTATCCTGCCAGGATGATTCTTCCTACCATGTTAGAAACGTGAGCAATTCTGTTAAACACCAAAAGTAGGTGAACCCTTTCCAATAAGAAAAAAAAAAATAAAATAAAAAAGAAAAGATCACTAACATGCCACAAAAATGCTAAGACTTTGGCACATAGAACAGGAGAGAACCTAAGCAGGCATGCTCCATTCCAAGTTATTTTCTTCAATTTCTGTGCTTCATAGTTTACAGAACCCAGGTTTTGAAAGTTATCAAAAATTAGAATGTGGCAGAGATGAGATTGTTTGTCAGGCGGAGACTGGAACTAATGTGGATTTATCCTGTTCTGCAGCTGCAAGTAACAGGTAAAAAAAAAATAATAATATTAGATTGCTGAACAGCTGCTTGTGCAATAAACTCTGTTAAGTTGATTACCTGCCTGCTAAGAAGGTTTATAGTAAATTGCAACTCCAACATTAAATTACCAGAGCAGCAAAGATAGGATTTGGTTAGGAAGATGCAAGACTAAGCCAAAAAACGTTCTTTAGAGGTGATGAACAACCCCTGTATAACCAGCTGGGATAAGTAGGAAAGCCTGAGAGCGATTTGCAGTTTGAATTCAACACTTATTTTCAGTCTCTGACTCCAGAGCTTGCTTACACAGAGCAGCACGTGGCCACCAGGAAGCCTCCATTTATCACTGTATGTCTGCTCATCCCTCCACTCCGTGACAGCAAGCCCAGGAGCACGCCACACTATCACAGCTCCAGGATTTCCAGGAGACGTGCTAGTTCCTGGGTGGGTTCTGCAGTGTGACATGTAGATGTGTCACCTCGCTCAGATGTGGGTCAGGCAGCAGTTTCGAGTGTCCAAGTGACATCAGAGCATAGGATTTACACCTCCTAGTCACCCTCGTGGTTTTCAAAACCCTGCCTAAATGAGTTCAGATCATATAACAATTAGGGAACTCATTGGAAGTATTTTGTCAACTAAAAAAAGTCAGATAAATTTGCTGGGGTTTAGCTTATGACTAACTCCAAGCACCAGCAATGATTTACCATTTACCTCTCTGGGGAGGGGCAGGAAATCATCATTATGCAACGTTTTCTTTACAAGAGGATCTCAATCTAAAACAGGGTGCAAAAATAAGATAAGCAATTGATTTGTGTGCCAAATACCTCCTCCCACGCCTTTTGCATTTCCATCCCTGGCCCTAATGAAGTTCTGATACAACATAACAAGGAGGCCAGCAATGCCTACACACCTCGCTGGCAGGGGGTGCTCTGAAAACCAATCTGTTAAGGTTTTTAAACTGGCTTGGAAATGAAAAGTGCTACATAATAGAAATACAAGCTATAGTACTGTGTATTGCCTTCGTTACACAACTTTGAAAAAGTCATCACACACTATTGGATCAGCTTTCCCATAACACCAGGCAAGGATTATTATTTTTTTGTTTTCTCCTTTCAGTATAAATACAAGCTTGCCAAATCCAGAAGGTAGAGGGAAAAAAAAAAATAAATCATAGAATCATAGAATGGTCAGAGTTGGAAGGGACCTTNGACTCCAGAACTGGACACAGGACTCCAGGTGGGGTCTCAGGAGCACAGAGCAGAGGGGGAGAATCACCTCCCGTGACCTGCTGCTCACACTCCTTTTGATGCATAATAATAAATAACATGCCAAAACTACTGAATCACAGAATTTATAACTCCTTCCCTACTTTTTCCCCTAGAAAATATAGCTTCTCAATACAGTGGTTGCCTCTGAGATTAGTCGAAGTGTCAAGGTTTTCAACAGAGCAGAGGCAGGGAATGGGGTGTGCAGCTCAAATGTGTTTGAGGGTATCAGTCCTTGAGGTCCTGTGCACAGTTTCACTGCTGCTGTGCAACGGTTCAAAAAAATTGAAAGCCAAGTGCCCAGGGAATAGGTTACAAAATCAGTAATTTGTTGTTCCTGCTTTGATGTCAAACAGAAAGCAAACAGAAATAATCCCGCTTTCAGGATGTCTAAAAATAACCAAATAAAACAAACAGAGCTAAAAATACAACAATTGGTTTCAGATGCAGAGCCGCAATTATCAGGCTCCAAAACATCCAATTTGCCTTCTCTCCTGCACCAGCACAAATTATAAACACTCTGAGAACTCAGAGACTAACACAGGGATTCTCAGAAGTCCTACAGGAGGGACGATTTGAGTGGGGAAAAAGGGAAAAGCACTCCTATGCATGCCTAGTAGGTCACTACTGTTTGAAGGTGTGTTTTGCCATATAGACTTCTCTATGGATAACATATCACAATAACTTACTAAACACCACAAATTAATTAAGAGATGCATAGATGATCCTGAATTTCCAATGTGGTAGCCTTTAACAAATCAGGTTATCCAGGGCTGTCATATCAATGATCTAGTTTATTGGGTCTTAATAAACCCAGCACATTTATCCAAACGCCTCAAACAGCACAATTTATCCTAGTTCCTGTGGGTGCTGTGTGGTTGCCTTGAGACACACAATTTCCCTGGGAGAAGGCGCTACTAGGGGTAACATGTCAGCAAATCCACAAAAGGAAAATGAGGGTAGAGGGAATAAAAAAAGGTAATCACGTTGAGAGGAAAAGGGAAGACAGTAAAGTAGCAGGACGACAGCAGGATGAATAATTGATGAGCTGGTGGTTTACGAGTGAGTTTCATTAATATTATCCTGCAGGTTCATTAAGCACTGTCCCAGGCTCATCTTCCAAGGTTCCTCCCGAGTTTTGATTAGGTGCTGCAAGTCTTTTGCTTAGACATGAGAACTTCAGCCTTTGGTGGTGACAAGCGCTTCCTAAGCCCCACTCCCTTCAGCCAAGCGCCTTTCAGAGCTGTTTTCTATTCCCCTCCCACTAATCACAAGTCCCTAACCATGACAGCAAGTCTTAGTAAATAATATATCAAGATAAATGATAATTGTTCTGTTTTAAGTGTCTCCTAATGAGCATCATAAATTAAAAATTAATATTGCAAAGACTGTATGAATACCATCAACGCTATAAACAGAGCAGCAGGGATCAAGAATGCAAATGAAAGTGAAACGCTCCCTTATTCACCCCCCTGTATGAAAAAATTCTGGAGCCAGCAGACTGTTAGGCATTACAAAGCTAATAAATGACTTTAATGAAGTTCTGTAACAGGCAATTTCTTCTTAATCTCTTCCCTTCACCTTCCAGTATTTGGGCTCTTCTGGATTGGGAGATTTCTTTTGTTGATTTTCTTTTTCTTTTTTTTCTTTAACTCATCTCTCAAGAGCTGGTTGTTTCTTGTTGGGTGCAATGGTAATCTCAAATTAAAGCCTGCTGCTGCAGCAAAAACTAGGGAACGGGCTGGTTAACAGATTGCTGGGCCTGGGGATCATGCAGAAAGGCTAAAGCAATGTGGCAGTAGCCATTCTGGTGTGTGACGTTGCTATTATCATTGTGCCTCCTATTCACAGAGTGCATTCAAATCGTGTCTTTTTCTGGGTGAATGGATAAGGTAACACTTAACTATGCCCTTGTACCTCCAAGTTTCAGCTAGAAAGAAAGCAAGCAGCTGGAATTTGTACCCTTCCTTCCTCCAAAGCCTTAGTTTGGTCACTTTAGATGTAGCAAAAGCATGTGCACAAGAAATGCGCACCTCCTTTTTTTAATGGCTGGAATAATTTGGAGCTGAATCCCACCTCCTTCAGTCCTGTAAGTACTGAAATTGATCCTCCTGAAGCAAATGTCTTTGGATACTCAATCTGCATCACCGTGCCACTAACTATTCCTAGACAGCAGATAATGTCAGCCTTAAAGAAACAAATAACATACAAATTCATTAAGTTATGAATGAGACAAGATACAAGTCAGAAGGAATCTGACTCAGGCTAGGATTAGAACGCTTTGATAATTGACTTTTTTTTTTTTTAGATACCTAGCAAGTCTTGCAGTCCTTGTCAATAATCAGCCATCAACCAAGGGACCACAGAAGATAAGACTTGATCATCCAGCACATCAGACTGGATCCCCTAAAACATCATTTCTTCACCCATTCTGACTGTTTTGAGGTAAGGCACAGCAATACCCAGCTCATCTGCTCCTTATATTATACAAGACATGGGAATGGTGGGTTTAAACTAAGGAAGCATAAGTTATACATTATGAAGAAAAGCAATTACTGAGAAGAGGCTCCTCGTCTGTCTCCATCATTTTTAAGCCTAAAGCAAAGGAAGTGCTAGTCACTGCTCTGTAATTAAGGCTGAAGTCAGCACTTCAAAGAAGTTCAACTTCTTTCCATGAGGTGCCCTCACCAAACAGGGCTTTTGCTCTTTAAAGCACTGAATGACCTTGGAGAATCTATAAATATTGTACTCCATGCTCATTTTTATACAAAAATACTGGACACCCCGTGCCTTTTGGTCCCAGTTGACATTAGTACTAGAGTAACTCAGGTTTGAGACACTGCACAAGAATCTCAGCATAACAGAAACTATTTTATTCTAAAGCAAATGGTTCTGTATCTTCCTTGTGGATACTCTCAGACAAAACTAAGGCTCCTCTTCAACGAGACTTCAATGATATCAGAGAAAACTCAACTACCCTTCAACTGTAAAAAGTTTTTCCTAAGTAAGTGTTACGAGACATTTATGCTCCCCTAGTGTTAGCAGCTCCCTCGGTGGAAGACTTCACTTCTCCCACCGCTACACCTCAGTAGTTCAGAATTGCTTGCTTGGCTTTGTTGCCCTGGAAGTTTAAGCACAAGCAGAGGCAAAGCCGTTAAAAGCAGAGAGTCATTAAAAGTTGGAGCCTAATGTATCTTTGAAATCCAATTTCATCTCCTTTGGGACAACAAACAGTAAAATGCATTAACCATAATTGTATGGTTATCTCAGGGCATCACTAGATGGAAAAATTAGTGTTATTCCAAATTTCAGCAAGCCCAGATTTGTTTCAAACGTGATTTTAATTTGAAGATGCTTGGATTTACAATTTTGGTCTTCAGTTAATTAAAATATTACTGTAACATCAGTAATCTTTAGATTACTAATACAGCACATCCACCGTGAGCTCTATTCTAATGCTGGAAACGTTTTTTTGTTTGGAGATTATTTTTGTCTGGGGATCCTCAGCTGGTGATAATCGCTGCAGCTACACTTAATGGATCTATGCCAAATCTATGCCAGCTGAGGATCTAGACATGTATATTTGCTCTCTTGCCCTTTTTGTAGTGGTTTTTTGGGGTTTTTGTTTTTTTAAGTTCATACAAACTATGAGCATTATACCCAAGTGTAATTCCTCTTTACTATCAACAATGTGTTTTGGCACTGCTGCCCTCAAGTCTGATCTGTGCTGAAGACACCTGCTCTCAAGGAAATGAGCTGGGACCACCAACTCATTTCATAAAGGGCCACCGAGCAGCTGTCACATGGCAGCAACTCCCAGGCAGAACTGACCTGTAACAAATCTGAACCACTGACCTCGAGGTGAAAGGCTCTAGATCCAATTACCAATCCCCTGAGTGAGCTACTACTAAGTTTTGCCTTGAAAACGTAGATAAATATTCATAAAAGAATAAACAAGAGTGAAGTAACACAAAAGTTACATGGCTGTTAATATAATATTTTGCTATATATCAAATCTTGGAAATCAAATATCAAGTTGCCATCAGCAGATGTAGATTCTGTAGATTCTGTGCCTATAAAAAAATAGCCTATTAAGGAGGACAGACTGAAGCAAACTACTCCCTTCTTTCCTCTTACACCACTAATAGAAAACAAGAAAACAAGAATCCACACAAGATTGCCATGAGAAAAGATAGGAAGAAGGTTCATCTCATGTTTTCCTACCACGAATACACCTATGTAAAGAACATTTTCCCTGCAAATGGCTAAACAGTAAGCATAGAAACACCCTTATTCTCTGAAGTAAGCCATTTCCTCTGCCTGCAAGTTCAAGAAATAAAAAGGCCACTTCATTATTGAGAGCTTGATAAAATGAGCTATAATGCTACCCAGTTAGAAATGGGGGAAGAACAGATTTTCTCTGCTTTGGTTCCATTTCACTTGCATTATTTTTGACAGTGTCAGTAAGCAGCAGCAGAAGAGCACAATCTGCTTTTATTTTTAGCAATATTGAAGCTGCAAGAGAATTCCTCTTTTCTTCTCTCCAAAATATAAAAAGAAAAAAAAAAGCTAACTTAAGCAGCGATAAGACAAAACGCTGCCTTAATGATTTCATCTTGATAATTTACTGCAATTACTACATAATTATATCAATGCATCTTTATAACTGTGCTAATACAAGCTTTAAACCAAGGCACCTTTTAACAAAAGTAAGGAAAAGAGATATTAGAAGTGAGTCACTGAAAGTTCACTTCCTCTTTTAGACTCCAAATCGTGCCACGTGTAGCCCTCTGGGTGCAGGTAGATGCGGACTGCCAGCTCCAGGCTGAGTGGCAGTTTGCCATCCATCTGCCCAGCTTGCCAGCATCTTCCCCTGTCCCACCCAAGAGAACGGGAGCTTGGTAGAAAACATGCTGACAGGATAACAAATGAACAAAAAGGTTGTGCAAGTCCTGATTCCAAGCAGCAACTTACAGAAATTTTCTTAGAACACCACAAAACAGTCTTCTGTTGTGGTTTCCAACACCTTCCACCACAAGGGCTGTCCCCACCTGTAACGATGAAGGTGTGACAGTGAGACCTTTTGCTGAATGGAACAGGTTTTGGGCACTTGGCAGAGGTTTTGCAGAGCTACAGCCCATTAATGCTCTCACCCCCACAGGTAGGGAGAGCCTTGAAGGCAGCAGAATCAGTGCACAGGCAGCAGACGAGTTTCCTCTCAGCTACCCACCCTTATTAAGAAAGGACAGGGGCACGAGTACCCTTTACAAGCTGTATTTTGGATTCTATGTCTATAAAAGTTGAGACACTGCACGCCCTGGAGAATTTCCCCAGCCTTAGTGAGCAGGACCACTTAAGTAGCAGAAGTGAAAGGGACAGAGAAACTCTCTTCTCTGACTTTTCTCATGTACCCAAATGCACTTTGCCTACTGCTGCTCTAGAAATGAGTGAATTCAACACGCAGCCAGAGAATTGATGCTCTGAAGTCCCAAGGGAAGGATTTTATTTTTCATTTCTTACCAACCCCTGCAGGTTAACCTGTATTCTAACTTGGCTCTTCAGACTCCATGCTGGGATCAGTATTTACTCCCCTGAGAAGGAGCCAACCAGGACATGGTGAATTCACTATTCAAGAAACACCCTGTAAGCTCTTCCCTGAGCTTAGACAGACGGGAGGAGGGAGGCTGCAATGAAACCAAATACAATGACACACTGAACAGCCCAACACTCCCTAAACTGCCCTATGAACACTAAACCTGAAGTCAGGGTCACGTATTCACCTCCTCTCAGGGGAAAGTACAGCAGAGGAGATTCAGTAACAGCTACTCCAAGGATGCTTGCTCAGAAATGAAGTTGCTCTGGAAATGCTGCTGACTGGTGATCTATCACATCCAGATTGGCCATTAAAAATGTTTTGTGCATCACTATGTAAGGATCAGTAGCAGACTCTCCTTTAACATTTGTATACCGTAGTTTGGAGCTCACAGTTGGAAAGTTGACTTTTGCATTAAAATTGTTTAAGACTTTCCCTGAAAGAACATCACGTTTGAAGACCTGAAAACAGATTTTCCTCTTTTGCCATTTTTAAAGTTTTGATAATAACCGAGAGTCTCTATGGTACCTCTTCCCTCCCAGAGGGGTGGCAAACTTTCTGAAAAGAAATTTATTTCCCTTGGTATCAATTGCCAACATTCAAGCATCATGCCCTCCTTCTCCAGTCTGTAAAGAGAGTAATTTGGATTTATCCCAGCTAGAGAAAGATAGGATGCCACGTAAGCAACACTTACTGACCACACAGAACAGACACTAGAAAACTAGTCTTTACAAGACTCCTGATTCTAGACAGCTAAAACTTTATGTGAAGTATTCAGATCTCTTTCTGCACAGTATTAGTCCATGCCAGTAGCCACAAAGTGAAGTCATAGAAAACCCAATCCAATATTCACCAAAAAAAATAAAAATAAAAATCACTGAAAGTTGGATCAGTACCTTAAAAGTCAGAAGGTCTGATTTATTTTAAGGAAATGCATTTGCAAGAATCATGGTTGAGGGGTGAGGAGGGAGAGGAATCTTTTAGCTTGCCTACTCTATAAATCAAAGAGCTTTTCCCCCAAATAAATACGTAAGCAAATGACCATTTTAGGACTGATGTGAATCAGTCCAGAAGGAACCATTTTTAAGAAAGTTGTTAGTGAACGGAAACAGGTGGCTATAATTTGAGTTAAACTGCAACCTTAACTGTAGTGTTTGCTATCAGGAACACTATAACAACAGATGTACACTTGCACCTTGGGATGAATTCATTATGGCCTGAGAAACATAATCATGCCATTCAGACCATATTTTGTCCATATGCTCATGTGGTTTACACCCCTGCTTTATTGGCATTGTACTTGGTTATATAGCAGGAGACTCCCAGGATCATCATTTGCACTTATTGTTACTGTTCAGGAGAATCCCTTTGTAGCCTGGGTTTCCCATTAAGGCAAAAATTCCTTCTTGGAACAGGGAAGAAAGGGCCAGGTCACAGCCTTTGCAGGCACTGCGGCAACTTATCATCACTTGGGAAGTTCTTCATGCAAAAGGCACAGGATACCTCAAACAAACAGGAAAAAATTAACCTGAGGAGTACAGAGGGCTACTGTTCAGGATATTTTACAGTTATAAAAATGTAGATGATATTGCTATCTTACCCTGCAATTTATGGGATGAATATTGTAATTCACTGAATGTCACGACTTATCTTTTATTCATATAGTGACTATTCCATTACCAGAGAGGGAGGTTTGTCAAAGGTTAATTATTTTAAATTGCTCAGGCAAATTTATTTTGATTTGTACAATTATTTTTTTTTTGAATAATCAAAGGGCTATATATTCATACTGCCTTACAAGGCTTATTTTTTTTTAAAAAAAGAAAAATATACTCCTTGATGTTACAGTCAGATTGAACAAATGCTTTTGTAAGGACCGAAAATGGATTCTTTTAACCCTAAATGTGTAAAAGCTTAAAAATTTTGGCAATGGTTCTTTCTTCCCCATCAGTTGTATTCTAAAAAAAATTCCCTAGCAGTCTTAGACAGCTGAATTATCCTTCCCCCCGGCAATCTATTTACAAGTAAAGAGCATCTTGCCACAATCTCAAGACCTGTGTCCCTGGGGCAAGGACTATTCATTTTAATTGCTTCCAAAGCACCTATCACAACAGGCTCTTGATTTGTGCTTCAGCCACGATGAAAAATCAGCAGTACCAGAGTACTGAAGTACTTATGGCTCAGGAGTTGCAGGCTCCTCTCTGCACCTCTTGGTTCCCACAGATGCCCAGTTGTTACCAGTTCAGGCAGCCACCCACCATTCAGCTTCAAGCACCCAACATAAAAGCACAGGTTCTGGAAAGCCATTAGCATGTGCACCCAAAAATGAAATGCTCTGAACACAGAGAGAGAGCCAAATCCCAAGGCTGTGGAGCAGGAATATCTCCCTCTCCAGTGACCTACAAGAAGAGCCCTGACAGTAGGTGGAAAAACGCTTCCACGAGGTGGCTGTGACATGGACTAACAAAAACAGGATGCCAAGGCCCAGTCAAGTCTTTCAAATCTGAAACTCCTCTGTTCTCATTTTGAAGGACAGACTGAGGGAGCTGGGACTGTTCAGCCTGGAGGAGAGAAGGCTCCAGGGAGACCTGAGAGCAGCCTTCTAGGATCTGAAGGGAGCTCCAGGAGAGCTGGGGAGGGACTCTTGGTCAGGAAGTCTAGTGACAGGACGAGGGGTAATGGATTTAAATTGGAAGAGGGGAGATTTAGATGAGATATTAGGAAGAAGTTCTTTGCTGTGAGGGTGGTGAGGCACTGGAACAGGGTGCCCAGAGAAGCTGTGGATGCCCCATCCCTGGAGGGGTTCAAGGCCAGGCTGGATGGGGCTTGGAGCCACCTGCTCTAGGGAGAGGTGTCCCTGCCCATGGCAGGGGGGGTGGGACTTGATGATCTCTAAGGTCCCTTCCAACTCTGACCATTCTATGATTCTATGAAAAAAAAAGTTAAAAAAATCACTTAGCTTATTTCTGTGTCTGTTTCCCTGTAGGCAAAGTGAGGATAATGACACTTACCCTGTAGGAATGCTAGAAGTTTAAATCTATGCACAATCAAGTGCTGTGAAAGCCTTAAATGTGAAGTGCAATGCAAGCACTGAGCATTGCACTAAAAAAAATAAAATAGTTAGTATTCTTATTACTGAACTTCTGATGAGCCTGCTGGAGCTATAATGACAAAGAGGATGATCCTGGAGGTTTGAGGGATCTTCATCTGGACTCTTTTCTGTACTTCATGTTGGTTTTGAAACTACAGGAACCACTACTGTCAAGATAGAAACACCTCTGAGGGCAGAGTGCCACAGCACAGAAGACACAGCTCCTATGTTGGCACAGCTGTGGGCTGGAAGTCATGCTACACAGCAGCAAAGTATGAGGTACAGCATGGATCAGACTCTTCTGGAGATGGCTTCTTTTTCAGAAACTCTTACAACCAAGAGGCTACACCAAACAGCCAGCTCTCCTGAGAGCATATTCAGCCCCTGTGCTGCAGGATGAGATGCCAAAGTACTGCAACACCCGTGCTAAACTCCATCCAGGCCAGGCAGGCAGCACAGGGTGCTACACCAGCTAATTCAGCCTCTTTCCATGCCATGCTGGAGGCAACAGGGCATGGTTAGGGGGGTGATTTGGGGCAAGAGGGAAGGAAGACCCCACCAGCTGCCTTGGCCTTTAACACAGCTGCACTGTGCTACTGGAGATCTGGAGCTCCCCCATCTGTGAAGGCTCCCTTGGGGGGAAGCACACAAGTTGTGGGTCTTGGCCACACGGTACCATCAGGACTTCAAAGCCAGCTTTTGCTGGCTCCCTCCCAAGTCACCACTGCCTCCCTCACCACAGGCAAGCCTGCATTTGCATTCTGCCTGTCCTCAGACAATGTTGTGCCTTATGGGCCCTCTGCCAACATCTGTTGTGGCTTTAGCCAGAGAAGACAGCAGCCTAAAAATCTACCTCAAGTTACCTTGAAGCCTGGTAGCTGGAAAATAAAGCAGTGTCCTATTGTTCTACATTCCCCCAACCCTTCATGTTTTCATAAAGCTCTTGGACAATATTGGGGGGGAGCACGGAAATGAGGGGGAGAAAAAAAAAACTCCAGGGAAACAGCTGATTAGATTCTGGCAAGGAGGACCAAACATCTGCTTCAAACAAAAGACATCTGCATATTTCACATTTATTTTTCATAATTTACAGAAGCAACCTGCCAAAATTTAGCAAGGGAGAATAAACTAGCACATAATTAGCTAAAGTTTGCTTGCTTTAGAAGTTATTAGCATGAAGCCCAGTAGCTCACCTGGGAGGACATCAAGGAAAGTAGATAACTACAGTTTGATTTTGTAAATTCAATTTTCGATCTGGCATGCCAGGCCAAAAAAACAACGTTGCCATGCCAATTAATGCAAGCCAGCAACTGTCCTGCTGTCCCCATGTCACACACCACACAGCTGTCTCAAAGGCATTGATAACACCGTTTATTAAATAAGGATCGATTAGACAGATGTTTTTTGCTCTAGTTTCTGTGGCACAGCAGGCTGCAGGTTGGAGAGCAGAACAATACTTTTTGTGATATTGGGGAGGTGCTCTGGATGCTGCAAGTGCAGATGGTACAAGGAGGGCTGGGGAAGCAGGCATTTGATTTTTTTCAAGGTAGTCAAAGAGCATTCATTAAAAACGGGAAAAAAAACCCCACCCAGGAACACATGAGTAACCCCCATGAGTTCCTCTATTGAATTTTGTCATCTACAGGGTCATTAGTACATTTGTTAGCTAATAGACTCCCAATTTTAACAGAGTGAAGGGGAACAGCATGAAATCCAGCTTTGGAATCAATAGGTGTTTCACTAAGTGTAGTTACTAGCACACTATTTGATTTGCAAGGGCAATAAACAGGCAGAACTTCAGGGTGGGAAATCCTGCCTTTGCTGCAAATGGGAATGGAAGGACTTCTGTTAACTCTTGATACAGCCAGGGTTATGCCCTCTCCTATTTCTTCAGCTCCAGAGTTGTCTTGAAAATCCCAAATTAAACCCAGGTTCATAAGAGCACCTGCAAATTTTCTGGATGAAACAAGATGGATGTTTGCCCTTCTCTCTCCGAGGAAGGATTTCTTGTTTCAGACAAAAACCATGAGAAACTCACTCCCTTGGACCGAGTTCTGCTCCACGTTTCATATTTATTTGAACCTGAACCTGAGAGCAAAACTCAGGGAGTGAAAACTTAGCTGCCAAAAAGATTCTGTCGACCCCAAAGGACCACAAATTGCCAAATACAGCACAGCTCTAAAAGACATTTCAAGCCTCTTAAATCTGGGCTTTATGGCTTGCACCTCTCCATAGTAAAAAGGAATCCAAGACTCAATCTGAACACCGTGAACCCCCTTTTTTTTTTAAGGGGAGCAGGAGGGAAGGAATCGGGGAGCAGCAGAAATGCCTAAGAGTGAAATAACATCACTTGGATCTGGCAGGTTTTTAGTTATAGGAGCTTGTATCTGACTGTAGAAGGATTTGGGCAAGAGCTGCCACGGGAAGAATGGAGTAGAAGCCTCTTTTCATGCCAGATGGAAACATTCTCACCTGAACAGGTACTCGGAGCTCTGAATCACGGCCATCACTATCATAAAGCACCTTCTTCCCCCCCTCCAGACTTATTGCAATTAAGTCACAGAATCAAAAGGACGCAATTTCACTATATAAAAGACAATCTCCAACCTAACACTCCGCATAATAATACATTGTTCAGATGCAGCATCTGAACTGGCACCAGAGCTGACTGTCTGACTACTTATAATGATATTAGCCAGCCTATATGCTGAGTTTCCTTCTCCCTTGCTACCAACACATTTCAGCATCATCATCTCCTTTACAACTGAGGAAATCTCAGGCATACCATAACAACATGAACTCCCCAGACACGAGCTTCTCTGTTGGCAGTGGCAGGGATAGGACACAAATCCCTCTGGAGTGCCAGCCGCAATGACCCTTTCCTTCATCCTTTTACTCTTTAATTATTTTATTTTTTTTAATCACAAATGGTACAGTGGAACTAAGGGACTAAAACCCTGTGCTGACCTACACTTCATGCAGGATGCTCCTAATTAGATATATATAAAGTAAATATTCACTCTTTCAAACCTGCACTTCATTTCTGTTTGAAGAAATTCCTTATCTAGTTTGCCTGAGTGAATCAAGACTGCTGTTGTTACAAGATGTATTAAAATAGGATTCCTTCAAAACTGAACTGCTTCCTCCTGATCTCTTCAATTGAAGATTTTGAAGCAAATTTTGTTTTCAAGCAGTTAGAAGCACTTCACTAAGGACAGCAAACTGGTACTCAAAATCTTGGGATTTTTCATTTTGCAATGAGAACAGCGTGTAACCAAGCTTGCATTTGCATTTTTTTAGATTCCCCCCAAAGTTTCACATTAGAAGTTGCATCCAGATGCAGCCATTCTAAACAAGTTTCATCTAACTCAAAAGAGTGACCACTGTATTTGTGCTACTGAATTTTGCTAGAAAGGATCTCTTCTTCCTTCAAGCTTGATTTACCTACTTAGGACATTGAAAACATTCTTCAGCTACTCTGTTTAACTGCACTTAACCACTTCCAATTTGGCTCCCACAGAGGTGACCAATTTCCACTATCTTGCTTGAGACAGCTACAAGATGAGCTCTTGTTGCTTGTTCAAACTGGAGAGGCTCTTCTATACTCCCACCTGCGGGCCAGCACTTGGGAAAGCTGTGAAGCACTTGCTTCACACACAGGTGGAGCTCTGCCTTGGTTTGAGGTAGAATGAACCAATTTTCTGTTTTACAATTTTACTTTCTTAGCTGGGCCTCTTCTAGCTAACTAAACTCTGAAATTAACAGCACACTGTTCAGAGAACTGTCTCGTCTCACAGTGATAAGACCCAATTATACCAAGGAACGGTCTGCAGACAGGTCCTTGTTTATCCTTATTGCTGGAACAGCCAAGGTCAGGTAATTTTGTTATTTGCCCCGTTGGAGGATCAGAAGCAGGAAAAGCATTGAAAGGTCCCACCTGCAAGGAGGAGTGGACAGGACAACTGACCCAAAAACTGACCAACAGGAGTATTCCATCCCATCTGCATCATGCTCAGTATAAAAGCTGAGGGATCAAAGGGGCAAGCCTTTGATCCCGATCCGAGTGTTCCTGACTCCAGATCTGGAATCCAGCTCCTGTCGATCACCGAGTCCAGCCTGGGACTGTTGCCTGAGAGTAACACGGTCATCATTCTGGGAGCTTGATACGGTTTTGTATATACTGCATACTTTTTCCCCTGTCTTTTCCTTTTTGTTTTTATTAAAGTAGTTTAGTTTTTCTGAACTCCTGAATCTCTTTAATTTCTCCCTCTCTTTCTTCTAAAAGGGGGAGGGAGGGATCATCTGTCCTTTTCTGATTTGCTCAGAACCATGACAGGCTCTAGTCCTTGGCAGGTTTGGTTAACAGTGCTAAAATAGCCACTCTGCACAAAGCAGGAAGGTTTCTATGGTGTGGTCACTAGCAAGTGAACCAAGAAAAAACTTGTTTCTCTTCTACAGACTCCTTATTTCTCAGAAAGCAACTTTTCCCAGGCCCCACCACTGAAGCAGTTTTGCTGCCACTCCTTACAGCTACTGCATCTGTCAGGTTTATAACCTGCTGAAACACCCACAGGTAGAAAGAACATTTTCTCCACTGCTCTGGGCACAGCACAAGATGAGCAACAACAGGTGAGGACAGTAGTCACCAAACAGTATTATGCACATCCCCAAAGGGTGGATCTGTCGCAGAGTTCATCATGGCCTGCAGCATCTTGAAGAAGAGTGAAACCCAGTACTTATAAGGGTCCTTTCCTTAATGTTATGTTTGATCTCACTTACACATCTGATTCTATTCTCTTGCTTCATCATTATTCAACTCATTTATTCCTTTTAATTACACATTCAGTAATTTATCGTACGTATTTTGTTATAAAGATCTAATTAAGCATATATTAATAGTTTAATGATCTTGCCAGTGACCAAAATTCTCCCGTGCATTAAACAGAAGAGGCAGCATTGAACGTAAATTTGTATGGTAAATAAACTAAACTAAACACAGCCAGCCTTGTAAAGCAGGAAGAAAAACAAGGCCTACACAGCCAATCTATTTCAAGAATGTTACAAATGGAAAGCATTTACTATTTTTAAAATATTAATCATATGCTCACTCCATTTATTTACTTATCTGTGTTCTTCATGTAAATCTTTCTTGAAAGTGCATAAACTTTGGAATCATAAACAAAGTGAAATCACATTTGGTATTTCAGCCGTTTATACTGTAATTACTCAACTCCACTGAAAGCTGATGAATTAGAAGTTTTCCATTTCTATCTGCACCTTTTAGCTGGAAGGAATCTATTTCATATTTCAGTACAAAAGTATGCAAGCTGCCTCTAGATGAGGTAAGTGGCAAACCTGCTTATATGCATGCTCTGACCTCATGGGCATTTGCCATAGCTTTCCTCACATTTATGAAACAAAAGACAACTGACAGCACACAAGAGCAGATACTCTACACAGCTACATATCAAAATACTTGATAGACTAAAAAATTCACATTCTAATGGTAAGCTCTTGACCACATAAGCCTTCATTCAACCTTGTGTCACCATTTCATATTTCATTTGTCTTTGAAGACGACTATGGGTATGCACAAGGTCAGAGAAGAGCTACTATTGCTCTATATATACCGTATCAGTAGGAACTAAGTAGGATCTGCAATGCCTTGACTGTATGGTTTTTGTTTTCCTCCTCTTGGAAGCCTATTTTAGCTTACTTTTTCATTTGAGGTATATCAAACACACCAGCAGTCTCCTGCTTTTCTTTATTTTCATAAAGAATGGTTGAATTTATTTATTTTTCCACCTTCACAAGGGCAGGCCCTGACACAAGCAGAGAGCCTTCGACTGTAGCCAGAAAACATCTCTTGCAATCTCAGCCCTCTCAACTCATTTCTCCCAGGGCTGTACCTGGACTAGGACCAGCCTTTCTCTTCTTCCACCCCAGAAAAATGTGGCCCAGAGCAAATCTCCATTGTATTTTGCTTGGTACATGTGATGAGATGATCAGTCTCAACTGTGAGAAGAAACAGTTTCCAGCAATGCACCCTGCTTGCATATGACAGATCTCTGTGATCACATATATTTATCCTTCTCCAAGTCCATTTTTTAACCCCTCACTTGAAAGTGGAGAAGCCATTGATGAAAAATTCATTTCCCCACTGCGAGGGAGAATACCTCTATGAGCAATTAATATTCCATCACTTACACAGACTTAAAAAGACAACCCCGCACACGTCCAAAATTGTTTCATTTTGTCCTCTCCCTGGAATCCTGATCCAAGCAAAGGTCAGTTTTCAACTCATGCAAAAAGAAAATGAGACTGCAGCATACTCAGAGTGCCCTTCTTGGTTCTCATCAGTGCTGCAAAGCCAAGTGAACAGCAGTGATCCCACAGCCCTTCTCACCGTGGGCACCAACAAAAGGGCACAGACAAGAGCAGCAGTTAGGTTTGCTCATGACCACATATCCTTCCAGAGATAATCTACAAAGGTAGATGTGGCTGAGACAAACACACTGAAAAGCTGCTTGTACCCTGTGTAATTTGAGACTCCATGGATTATGCAGAGGATTCTGTTTCATATGTCAACAGCTACCAACCCTTGGCAGCCAAGTGTATCATGACTCTCAACTGCCACACTCCTGAACCTTCCCCAAACTCCTTTGGTGACAGAGCCCAGCAACATACTTGCTATGCCCAGGAAGATCCCCTGCAGCATCTCATCATCTTGCCCAGCAGCAATTATTCTTTGCTTCTCCATTGCATCCACAGAGCCATTGCCAAGATAATGATGTTCAACATACATAAAAAAAAGAAGAAAAAAGGCAAACACACCTTCCTAGAGTTCGCACAGATCATCTTGGAACACGAGTCCTAGTCTGTCTTGACAGCAGCAATAATGGGAAAAAACAAAATAAAAATAATAACCAAGAGGCCAAGCCAGGAAGATTATAGTTTTCAAACTTCCTTCTTCCAGCAAGGGCATTTAAGACCTAAAAGAAAAAAAAAACCCAAACAACTAATGTATTAATGATAACAAGATCCATGCTGATCATTTCTTGTGCTATACTAAGGACTATTCTTTGTGCTTTCTCTCTAAAAGCACTGGGCTAAATCACCACCATCATTGAAAAGGGCAGCCAGCTCTGGTTTGCAACATAGCAGCTGTCTAACACCTCTCAACACCCCTCCAGCTGAAGCTGGAAGGTCAACTCCAGTTTAAAAAGAGGGTACAGGTATTGTGCTACGTTCTTTGGGAAATGCAGTGACTGAGGCTTAGATCCTCTGGAATCCTAACTCCTCCTGACTAGAGGATATGAGTGTTAAACGCATCTACATCTTACTCTATAAAAACAGCACCTCCAGGAGCAAAAGGCCTTCTCATGTGCCAATTTGGTTCCGGTAAGGGTGTCATCTGTTCATAAATATTCCTTGGAGATTTGCTATGCAACCACTGATCTGAACCAAATCTGTTTGGACTACAGAATTTTCATCACAATATCACAAACCGGTGTTGCAATATACACAGAGCTGTGGAGGAGGATTTATTATTCTATTGAAAGATCTCTTTTGGCCAAACTAGAATAAAAGCATTACATATTGATACTTCTGCAAGATCATAAACTCAAATGAACACCAGCTGAAGAAAAAGACAATAGTAACGCCAGATGACAAACTGATATAGTCATCATATTCATCAATACCAACAGCAGTCGGTCACTTCCCCCCTCCTTTGCTGAATTAGCCAGGAAGGATTGTTTTAATGATAATAAGAATGTGTTAAAAGCATGAATCTCAGTGGCAGTTCTGAACGGGAAACTCAGAAGCCCACATCTGAGGAGGAGATGGTTAAAAAAAAAAAAACAAAACCAAAAAAAACCCAAAAACCTTCTAGGAAGAACTAAAAAGAGGTGAAAAAACTATAACTGTGTGGTAGGGAAAAAGTAGATTAAAGACTAAAAGACAGGAAGAAGTTTAACACCAAAAACATCCTGCATTATTCAGAGTTGTGGAAGAGTGTGTGAACAGAAGTGATGACAAAAGCTACAAAATTCAATATGATCGCTTGAAGGGTGGGAGTTTTTGCAAGCAAACACTACGGCAAAGGAGAGTCTCAAAACATTTGAAATAAACATTGAAGTTTTACACATCGAGTTACAAGCTTGTTTATAGGCTTCACGTGGTCTTGTTTCTTTGTAATCCTGAGAAGTCAGACAGCTGCATTGTACACATGGCATTTTCAAGTGACAGTGGCATTTTCAAAGGAGAAATCTGTTCAACAATTTGGTACTTGGGTCTCTGTTTTGAGACAAAAACATCCAGATTGAACTCAGTCGGAGAGGGGGGAGAAATAATCATACCTAAGGCTTTAAAGACAAAGCTATTAAATGAAGGAATGCCTTTTTACTTTTGCTTTTAAATTACCACAGGTTGACTGATTTATCTTTCAATTATTGTAAGCATCTGCTTACATAATGTGAGCTCAGGTTACACACAAGAAAAAGGTTGGTTTCTCATTTTTTCCAAGCATCTACACAACTTACAGTCAAAAATAAAAGAACAGGTAAAATAACTGAAAAGCTGAAATGTTGATGTTTGGAGGTTTTAGTTTCCTTTTAGAAAACCATCATTGACTTCTCCCTGTTTCAAGCACCTTCCTAAGTGTACATATCACATCAGGCACACTAAAGCTCTCTTGCTCTCAGTTGTCCTTCACCCCAAAAGTATGAATGTCTTGAGGGCAAAGGGAGAGGGTTACAAAACAGTAGAAAGGGTCAAAAACTCCTGTGCTTGGGTTTTCCCTGCTGGGTTTCCTGCACAGCTGCTCCTGCTATGAATTTAGAGTAAAGTGGGGAACAAAAGTACATCCTCTGTGGGAAGCATCATATGCAGCTTAGACTTGCAAAAGCCACTAAAATTTGACCCTGAAGCACCCCCATACACTTGTCACTCCCTGCACCCCTCAAAACTCAAGAGGCTCGGGGCCTGATCCAAAGCCAAAGTTGATGAAGGGTTCATCAGCTGCAACAGGCTCTGTGCTAACTTGAGTAAACAAAATGCTTTTATTCAGACTGAGAAACACATTGATGTTTTCCTACATTTTTTTCAGGCCTCATTACAGCCACAGGTGTGGGGAAAACTGTTACTGAAGCAATAATAAAAATATGAAAGACTACTTCACCTACGGGCCTAGAATAGGCTTTTGTTTGGTTTTTTTTTAACCTAAACATTTGTTTTGGAGTAACTAGAAATACAGAGAAAGACAGGAAAATAGGGATTACCTCATTACTGTCACAATCTCACTTTTTATAAGAGCAACTTAATCTTCTGTAAGGCCTAGGGCCACTCAGGAAAAAAACCAAAATATTTTAGTGAAAAATAAGTAGGTGAAAAAAAAAAGGCAAACTACCAATGAGTTCTCTGTAGCTTGTACCACTTCTTGCAAAGCTCATTTCATGTTTGGGCCTTCAAGTGAGGCTGCCCTTCATTTGCCACAGCAACCTCTGTATGAGGTCAAAACCCAAGCCCGTCAGACCCACCTCTGAAAGATTTTGCTTTGCTTCACAGCAGCTCTTTCAACCTCAAACTGCCAACATTTCCCCCTGTAAAAATCCTTCCTTGCTACCCGTGGTGACCCCTCAGGTTCTACCTGAATCTGGTCTGTCTCTGGACTACCCTGTGTACTGTTGAAATGCTCTGGGAGAACTTAGAGCAGCAAGGGGTGTTCTTCCAAAACCACACAGGGGATTTCTCAGGGAAAGCCCCACTGCCAGAAGGGCCATGGAAGTCAGCAAAGCTGAACTTGCTAAACCTTGCTTTCTTTGTTTATTACTGAACACCCGTTGACTGCTGAGACAGTCTTCTCCTCCTGACCCACACTCGTGCTTGTGATCTCCAGTGGGCAAACCTACTCCCATTCTCTTAAAGATTATCTCGCAAGTTGTACCAGAGGAGCTTTACTCTTTGCTAGGAACAATATCAAGACACTGCACTGTGTAGTGACAAAGGATTCCAGAAATGAATGAGAAGTTCAAAAACTGTCAATGTTTATTCCCCTTGTGGGTGATAGAAGTAAAGTGCTTTCTGTGGCCTGGTTTAACTGCATGTTAGCCATGCAAATCTCTCAGTAACAGAAGCCAAAGCAAGTTCTCAGAGCAATAACCAAAAGCCCATCAAGGTTCATACAAAGCCTGACTCCAGTGACCAGGCCATAGATAAAAGCAGAACCTGCAAAAAATGCAAACTAACTTTAGTGCAGCCCAGATCTATTAGGAGTAACTTGAAAGTCTCAGTATTTTGCAGGATTTCTTCCTTTGACTCTTTCAGGATTATGCATTTCTTCGGGAAGAGCATCTTCATACAGTACCATGTGGTAGAGCCTGTGAGTTTCACCAAATGGCTCCACAGTCACCGAACACACTCTACGTGCCAAAACACTCCTCTGCACCACAGGGAAAAGGAAAAGAAGGGTCAGTCCTTCACACAGCAAGCTGCCAGAAAAGCAAGCAGAAAAAAGTATTTACTGAAATAGGGTTAGACTGAAACTATTACATCTTCCACCATTCTCTCTCCTCCTCTACGTGATCCTTCAGGTCCCTTAGACTAAATTACACCAACGTAACTTCTCAATTAAGTGAAGTGGAACAAATATATAATAAAATTAAAAGGTGCAAGTTGTCAGTTTTGATAAGTTTAAATAAGTCTTCCAGAAATTATCTAGACACAAGAGTGTCCCCATCCCTGGAAGTGTTCAAGACCAGGCTGGATGGGGCTTTGAGCAACCTGCTCTAGGGAGAGGTGTCCCTGCCCATGGCAGAGGGGTTGGAACTTGATGATCTCTAAGGTCCCTTCCAACTCTGACCATTCTATGATTCTATGAAGAGTCACCTTTACAGTTACTCCCTCAAAGCCCTACGCTTGTGTTCTGCCTGAGAAGGTGTTTAAGCACATTTGCCCTATTAGCCTGAGTGTTCAAGAAAGGTTTTAAGATGGTCATGTACTCTAACTTGACATTTCACTTCACCAATATTAACTTGGTGCCCTCAGTCCATTTCATTTTCCTTATCCAGTGAGTAGGCAGACAGTAGAGCTGTTTACAGACAGATTTGTAGGTCTTTATGTGCCATACCTCTCCCATCACAGACTGGAGAAGTATTGCAATGCAGTATTTGAGGGAAGTGCATTGTAGTGCCCCAGGGCCAGATTTACACAGTTATTTTGGCACCTAGACACTTTTCCAAAGATAACCCAAAGTGGTTAATAACAGAGAAAAATGTACTCCCAGCATTCGTCCCAAAAGAGCAAGACAGAATTTGCCAACTCCTAACAGGATGAACTCCTGTAGTGTAACAACTAACCAAATATTCTTATCCATAAAATCATTTTTTTACGGAATCATCTGATTTTCAGTAGAGTCTCTCATACCTCTGAATACATATTTGTCTACGAACACACTCCAAACTCATCATGTAAAACATATTTAAACATCTCTTACTTATATTGGATGAGGGAAGGTAGGACCTCATGATCATCTTTGATTCCCAGTGAAACCAGAAAGGTTCTTCTGTTTGTTGCTGGCGGGAGGGAGGGGGGGAAGAGGAGAGGGTGATGGAGCTCTCCCCTTCAGTAAGAGTCTCAGATCACAAATTTTCCCTACTCCCCCCTTCAGCTATGGAAACATTCATCTCCTGGCATGCTATAAAATGTATACGATTCAAGGCAATAGCAGAATCTTGTGTGTTCTGGCAAAATCATTGATTTTCATCAGGGAGACAATTTTGGCTCAAGTTAGAATACAGTCTAGTCTTTGGCACTGGGTATTTGCAACATCTTTGTGAAAATGTAAACCTGGGATACCTGCCTAGAATGGCCCAAGAAACATTCACCTTACCAATAAAAACAAGGGCCCACTTAAATATTTCCCCTAAAGGGCAGGTATTCATCTAATCACATCTGGAATCCTTTCCAACTTGGTTCCTGCCGCTAATGTTACTCTGTCATGATCTGAGGTTTAATCCTAGTTATTAAACTGCTTATTCTAGTTAATAATAAAAAAAATGTGGACAAATACCTGCCTGTCAGTGCACCAATCTCCCAGCAAACACTGTGAAGTGGGCCCCCTGCTTTCTCTAAGCAAACAGGGAACACCACTTGGAATTCAGAGTTTCAAAGAAAAGCTGCCAGATCAAGTGAAAATATTGGCAAATTTACCAGGCTGAGGGTTTTTTTTTAAATCCCTAGACAAAAACACAACAACAAGCCCCAGCCTTTGCAGATCTAGTTTTCCCAACTACACACAAAGAAGTTCTTTTCCATGGTCTCAGCAGACAAAATCTAACACATACATAATGCATACATAATGTCTGAGCCAGCTGCGATACACTTTCACTCAAAATGTTTTTAACAAAAAACAATTTGTTAACAGATGCATCAAGCTCTTCATCATCTTACAGCAAAAAAAGCCCTCCACAATTCCAAGTCTTCATTTCCCAAAGTTTCATTAAAACCAAATATTTTTAGATCCAAAGGATAAAACTTTGCCAGCAGCCTCCGCCGACTAATAACCCATTTTCTGTTGAAAACACAATATTGATGTGAAAAATCGCCAAGTAGGGGTTTTTTAAATATATTTATATAGCTATAAATAAAATAGACAACACACCACATGTGAAAACAAACTGAACTCAGTATAGCAAGAGGTTTCCTTTTCCATCAGTGCAAACTTGAACCTTGTCCACACATTCCACAGCATGGGACTGGATGGATTTATCCAAATCCAACTGCACAGCCCAGAAGTAATCCCTAGCATGATGCATTCCCTGCTGAGCCATATGCGTGTACATTCATTTGGACACACAAGATAACCTCTAAAAGCCACTGACTTCAAATAAAGTCTAAAATCTTAATTGCAGAGTTCAGACTCCTGCTTCCTGGCCAGTGTAGATTCCTTATTTCAGACATCAAGGCTGATGCCATCCCTTCATTGCTTGATGTCACCTTTCAAATGCATCCCAGGGAGGCATGGAAAAGACTAAGGCACTTCCCAGGAGGAAGAGAGCTTCCTCTACTGCTTAGAGGCCCTACTTCTGGTGTTTAGGCAATAGCTCAGGTCTCAACTCTCTCACTGTGCCAGCCACTTTAGACTCAAGATGTGGAAATTACCAAGTCAGAGCATTGCTGTGGAAAAAAAAAAAAAAAGAAAAGAAAAGAAAAAAAAAAGGCAGGTTTCTAGCCAACAGAAGCTATTTTGTTCTCATCAAAAAGTTGGTAACTTTCCACTTGTTTCACTATTAATTATTGTTTCTACATTTTAGACAAGTACATCTTAAAGCTCACTTTACTGAAGGGCTTTGGGTTTATTAACTCTAAAGGAGCACTACTGGATTTTAAATAACAATAACTACTATCAAGATGATTCTAAGAGTTTATCTATTGAGACATGAGACTTTCCCTTCCTCTCAAACAGCACATCTAATTGTATATCCCACACTGACATCTTAGAGGCCAAGAGTCTCCTCCTGTCAACTTTTTTGGCCATTTCCCCCATAACTCCAGTGCCTGCAGAAGGGATGCCTCTTGGTTCCTATCTCAGCAACATTGCTAGCTAATCCTTTTGGCCCCTAATCAGTGGGCAGAGAGGCCTTTGCAACATCACAACTGCAACACATCGGTGCCATCACTGTTAAAAAGATTGATGAAAGTCACAGCAATAACAGAATTTTACAATTTTGACTCTTTGTTAAATGACAGAAGGGTACCAAGGAACATAGTCACAGCTGAGTGTTCCCACCCTACTGGGTGACCCTCTTTCTGCCACTGATTTTGGTCTTCACGTTCACTCCAGCCAGAGGACTCCAGTTGCCTTGGTTCCATTTGTTTTACTGGGGTAGCTTCCTGATATTTTAGCACAAGCACCCAAGCTGAAGCAAAAGAAACAGCAGGAACACACGGCCAGGAAGTATCAGCAGGCTATTAGATCAGCTCATCCATCTTGTGGTACCTCATCTGTAACTGCCTAAATTAGAAATACAGCCTCCTTAGTCCCATACATAATCAGGAGAGAAAAAGACTCAGTGTGATTCAAGATGCCTAAGGTTAGTCCTTTCACAGGAGGTTTCAGAGTGGAAGCTTCAGCCTTCCCCAGAAGAAGCCTGCAGAGATTAACCTCTAAATTTAAGAGTGCAGATCAAGACAGAATTATTAGTCCCCAAAGAAAACAATTCTTCAGCTGAATCATCCACAGCTACCAAGATTTACCTAAAGCAGGCAAAATGAAATCAATGCCTAAGAAAACACATCAGGGAACCCAGGGCAGGAATGACAAAGGCATCCATAAGTTTCCCACAGGGTAGTGACATCCTGGCAGCCATCTGGCAGGAGAGGACTCCAGTCCCTCAGACCTGCTAATCCCCATTTCCAGCAGCATTTACTCACAGAGGCAGCCACTGTTCATTCAGCTCCTGGGGCTTCAGGGACTGCCTCACCTCCAGCAGGGCCAGGAAGCAAGAATTTGGATTCAAAGAGCTTTTTCAGGTTACACATCAGATCTTCTGCTGTTAGAAATATGCAGAAAAGGGAAAGGTATGGATTAGCCTGAAATGCACCCAGACACAGCTGCCAGGCCTCCACATTTCAGCCAGATTAGGGGTTGTTGCTGTTAACAACAAACATGAAGAACGAGTCATTTCATCACCTCTGAAGGAGGTGGCACTGAATCAGAGGAATTCCACACATTGATCAAGAAGGTGGATATTAATAGTTTGGGGATATTTTTTCCTGTGCTCACCTCAGCAACAAAAGTGCAAGTCACGACAGAATAGCCAGGTCTGAAAACACCATATTAAAGCTAAATTCAACATCCAAAGTCCTTGACCTAGGTCCAAGTATCAGCCATTTGAGTCAAAAGTAAGGCTCCTGCTGGGGGCAGTGATCTGTGCTAATAATCCTAAACCCTTTTTGGCAGTCAACACTCAAGAGCACTGCTTAAATCAGGAGAGGACCAAATGCTGCCATGCACTCCAAGCCACTTTTTGAGACACAGTACTCATCACCACAAATTATGTTTTATTTACTCTTGTAGGAAGAAATACAAAGAGTTAGGGTGTAGTGGAAGTGGTTTACTGGCAAGCTTGAGGTGAGCATCCCATGAATGGCCTTTGCTGAGTAATACTGACATCATGCAAAATGACTTTCTATAAAAACCTTTAGACTACAGCACACTACTGTTTCAAAAACAGTGGCAGCTATTTGACAGATGCTCAGAGGTCTAGAATTCAGAAATAGACCTAAAAAAGGCAGATTAATGAGCAGATGATGGTTAGGTAGTAAAGTTGCGCAATAAACGAAACTTAGCAGATGGTTCTGCAACTATAAAAATCTCCACATTCCTAGAGCAGACAGACAGAAAGGACACTTCCTTTATTTTCTTGAATTATTTCTGCCTTTTCCTTACGACTCTGGTAGTGCTGGTGCTACCTTCTTAAACAGTGCAGCTTTCCAAATTTATTTTCCCTTCTGTTTCAGGCATAATGAATCTCGTCGGACAAACTTTCTCCTCTATCAACATGAAGGCAAACATTAGGGCACACATTCGGAGCTGCATATGCACAGCCCCACGTTTCCTAGGAAACCAGCGATTGCTCATCTCTGCGCCGAAATAAATTGATGCACCAGTTTTGGCTTCCTCTAAACATTAGTATTTTGATTGAGGATGGAAACTCAGACATCCCCAACACACTGCCAGTTGGGATTGTCATCATTCTGCTGCTGCCTCACAGCATTTGAGAGGCTACAACACTGCGTTGCTCATTAGAGCTGTTAAAGATAAACCCTGATTACGTGGTGGTGGTGCAGCCCAGCAATCAGAGACACCATCGGTGCTCCCTGCCCAGGGAGCAGCAGAGCCAGATGCAACCCTGGGTGCTCATGTGCAGCCATCTGGGGAGGAAGGAAATCACTGCCTCCCACTGCAGCACCTTCTGTTGGCTGTGCAGAGATGAGCAGGAGTCAGAAAAACCAGGAATTCTGGCTTTGGATTATCTTTGACCAACCAACTCCAAGTTTAGAGTCATTCTGACACAAACTGGTACTCCCTCAGGTATTTGCACAAAAAAAGTATAGATTTCTCTTCCTTTTTAAGGGAGGTAATGAAACTTTATTTACTTTCAAGTTTTTATGGGATTTTTTTTTCTTCTTAGAACCACTGATGTATTTCTAAATAATATTTTACTTCAGACAATTCCAATATTGATTTAACACTGCATTCCTAGAATCTAACCCTTAATAGCAGAGTTACTGCAACGTTAAGCTAAATGCTTGTGACAATTTGACCTGCAATGCCAATACCACAGTAAATAGAACTCCAGCTGATTCCACAGGAAGGGCTATTAAGGAATACACAGGCACGTTTCAGATGTTCTGCAATTTCAGTCTGTCAGTAGCACATACATTAGGAACTCAGCTATCAAAATCTAAATTTTCTGAAAACTCCCTGTCATCTGAAAGCTGGTCATGTCCCATGACACCTATTAATTGCACTGAAAATTTCCTCATTATTCAAGATGTCGATTATATGAACTTATTCAATGTCTCCCCTGACATTTGGATAATCGAGGTTGTATTGCATATGGGCCATTCTTGCAAATCTTTGAAGACAATTGACTACCCTCACGAGTAAAGGTTTCCAAGATCAAGCCATATAACACATACGAACAACATTCATCAAGCATAACTTCAAAATAATTTGTTGTATATGATCAAGTGTTAGTATCAATAAATGGACATCACGGTAATAAGGCCTGAGCATACAGTGTAGGTCTTTGCTAACATAGCATTACTAATACTTGACATTGATCAGCCAGCCAGTCTGAAACCTCTTAAGTAACTTGACTGCTTTTTCTTTTGAGAACGATAGCATAAAAGTTTCCCAAAAGGCCACTTTGCAGAAATAGGATAGTTTAAAGTTTGCTACCACTTTTCCCCCCATCCCTTTAATTCACTTGCATGAGTTGCTCCAGTTTGTCATTGTAAATCCTCAAAAATCTGGGTAAAGGGCAGGATGATTAAAATAAAGAAAACAAGGAGGAATAAAAAAAAAATGAATTGCCAGGATAAAAATAAAGCAACCTTTGGAAGCTCAAGAGATTCATGCAATTTTGCTGCCAAGTGAAGTAAACTACATGACCCCTTCTGTCATGGGGTACCCAATTCCGAGCCAGGGGGAAGGGGAAAAAAAGTTTGTATGCACTGTCAGCAAAAAAAATCCCCAAGACAACTAGAACTTATGCTCAACTCAATGCCAACAACACTGCTTCTTTACCAAGCAGTTGTCTGTGGAGGGATAGGTGCTTAGTTCTGCTGCAACCTGGACCTAAGCCAACTTCTGTCCAAATTCTGCTCATGGCAACTAAATGGATGGGCATCAACAGCACAAACTTCTCACCCATCGTTTCTCCCCGTAGTTGAAGATATTTCCGTTATATTTTTCTCCCGTTATATGTTGATAATTATATACTCTGACCCCACAGCACTGATGAAAACCATAAATACACTTCACAAAAACTTCAATATCCAACATGTGTCTAAGAAAATAAACTATTATTTTTGCAGACTACCAATTTCTTCTTTCTTCAGTTGGGCAGAAGAATAGAGTCCTGAACCCACAAATACTTTCCTCCACAACTAACAGTTCCTACAGCACCAGCAGCCGTTGCAGAGATGGGAACACCAGGCAGCTTTCACTCTAGAACAGCCCCTCAAGTTGACCTTCCAAGCTTCCCTTCTTCTTTAGGTATGCACTACAAGTACTGGCAGTCTAAGTCTAGAGAGAAAATAAGATGCTTTACTTGTGTCCTACAGGTCCTCTAGGTCTGGATCTATTCCACTTGGATCTCATACCATATTTTGGCCAGGCAGAAATTTCTTGATGAAGATAACAACTGGACACAAGTGTTCATAATTATAACTTGAAAACACCTTGTTTCTACTGAATATTTTACACAAACCTATAGGTATTGTCAGACAAATGAATGCAAAGACTCGCCTTCTTTGCTGACAAACGTGCAAATTAATACTAGGGACAAAGACATTTTATTTCTCTCCTGGATTTTTTCACCCATGTGTGTTGCATATTAGGCTCAGTTAGAAAATTTAACCAACATATGGCTAAATGGCAGCATTGTACAATCTACACAAGCCATGATGAAAGATGCAGAGAAACAAGCATCATTTGGGTTAATCTTGAAAAAAACCCAATATATTAGAAGTCCTCAAATGCTGTTATTTTCCATCTGTTGCAAACCCATAAAATTTTCAAGAGGCATCTTTTCAACTTCGTAATATTATTTGCTAAATGCACATTACTGGGGATGCCCATCTAGGGATAAGCCCAAACCACGGCACTCTGACATGATAATTTATTCCAGCAGCAAAGGAAAAGAGAAAGTGCACTCTGTTTTCTAAGCATTATACACTTTGCTTTAGGGCATAAGCCATACATTCAGCTTCCCAGCAGAAGGCTGTGCAGTACTATGCTCCAGAGAATTAACTGGGTGGTATTCTACCCTCTGCTATGGGTATCCAAATTCCCTGCTGCAAGGGGCCGAGGCTGGGGGAACAGGGAAAGAAAAAAAATCAAGATTCAAACCCAAAATATCTCCCTAACTGACAGGGAGGGATTTGGAGCCTGCAGACCTGATTCTCTCAAGTCACTTCACCCCTAAAGTACATCTTTTACTACAATAAAGGGATAAATCATACCAAGAAGGAACTGCTCATTTATCAACATCCTCTGCTCACACCTCCAGTGTGTCTTGGCCCCACATGGCTTGCACAGGAGGGCTCCTCCTCAAAAATCACTCCCCAGGTAACACAGGCTGTCCCCACTAGGATGCTTTCACATCAGAAAGAAACCACTGTGGTTCTACTAAATGCCACTTTGTACCAGAGCCGTGTGTTTTTCCCCAACAAGCTTCATTTAATGCCCCTCTGTAACATAAAGAACAGCCTGTTCCCATATAATCAAGGGTGGCAGGGATCATTTTGTTTTCTAACCAGGTGTCTTGAGGGAAATGATAAATCCTATTCCCACTATACTCTTTTCTGCTAGGGGGAAAAGAAAAAAAAAAAAAGAAGAAAAAACATAGCAAGATGGTACAGGTCAGAGAAAAACAGAGGGAGCTTCCTACAACTGTACCTGCTCCACTTGCTCTGTTAATCATTACCTCACTTTCTAGCCAGCAGAAGCATAAGAGATGTACACAGCAGCTTGATCTGACAGTGGTACATTTAAATTTCACTTCTCAGAACACGAAAAGAGACAACACTTGCTTTGCACACTAGTAACGGGTGACTAATTCAGGCTGCAACACAAACTGGGTATTTACACAGCCCATAGTCAAGCCAGATGGAAAGACAGAGCCAGATATGAGTCCAGCAGCACAAACCCTTGCTGAGAACACAGCTCCCAACATCCTGTATTAAAGCCCTCTCCCTATCTGCAGCATCAAAATTTTCAGCCTGCACACTCACCCACATCAGATGAACTCATAACTACCAGAAAGACAATTAATAAATGAGGTAAGATCTTCCTTTGGGAAGAACACTAGATTGCTCCATTAAGATTATTGCAGCTGCTAATGTTAATAAAGGCATATCACTTTGCTAATGGGACCATCACTTCCAGAAGATTCCTTCACTCTCATATAAACTTTATATCAATGCAGCCATTTTCAGTTCATTTACTGGATCATACAGTGCCAGACATCTTGCTGCAAAAGCCTCTTCTGCCTCTGTATCTTGCAACCATACCCTCAGTTGCTGTTTTACTTCTGTCCACACAACTGCTACACAAACAGTATTCCCTGCCTAAATTGATCTAGTCCTTTATATTTGGGGAATTTCTTAAACCAGTCTGATTCTGAATTAATTTCTGAAAGAGAGCTGCATTTTGTTGAGTTTTCAGACAGACTGGTTCCCACCATCCCCCAATCCTTGGCTCAATGCAATTTAGGTCACTTGAAAACAGGCATCTCCAATTCATAGGTGCAACCCAGAGTATCACACATAAGTGACCTACAAAGAGGTCTGCTGGGGACTGAGCTGAAAATCTGAATCTTAAGGGATTTAAAGAAACATCGTCTAATAAACATCACCCTTTCTTCAGGCTCTGAAATGATCACATCAGAAGAAGGCAAAGTGCACAGCTTCTTGGCTGCATGCAAAGCTATGGCTTTATTAATGTATGACTGCACAATAGCAAGATGGTAAATAACATGCAAAACTAACAGGCAAAGAGGAAAGGATCGTCCTCTGCTACAGTAAAGCACCAAGGAGGTTCAAACGTACAGAAGGAGACTGGGTTATCACCAATGTTTTGCAGGTGCAGAGGCTTGTAGTTCACCCCAGAAACTTTCACCTCCCATAAGTTTCAGGTTTACAGGCAGATCTCAGAGGAATCTGGAGTAGAGTATGATTCATCCCATAAAAATCTGCTGACAGACAGTGGAGCTGCAGCCTGGCCTCCTGCACACATCCCTCCAGCACCAGGGTAAAGTACTGATTGTTGCACCTCACCTCTGTTTTCAGACATTGCTTTGTGGAGATTAACAACCACACATAATCCCATCTTCAAGCCTCCTATATGCATGTACATATATATATTTGCTTCTAAAACAACTGGTATGAACTCTGTGCACTGCCTTTTCTTCAGGAAGGAAAGGCTCAACTCCACTAAACCTGCAGAGAGAAACCCAGGCTTCAGGAGGCTTGAGCTGAAGCAAGACACTAGAAAATAAGGCTGTAACATGTGAATGTCACAGGAGCTACATTTTCAGTATCCACACATGCAGTTCTTGAAGATCTGTTTTGTTTTAAAACACAGTGATCAATACAGTGAGGCTAGGGAACTACTGGGCACCCAGAAACACAGGAAAGATCGGAAAGACTGAAATCAAAGGGAGCACTGACTCTTCAAAAGAAGAAGTCAGATGTATTGCATGAAAGAGCCTTTAGCATTTCTAGACTTGTTACACCAACCAGTCCTGCCATTCTTACTGGAGTCACTTATGACACAATTCTAGTCCAAAAATATATGGCTAAGTGGTTGTAAAGCACAATCAAATAATTTTGAGATTAAAACAACAACAAAAAAACCACAAAACAGAAACTAAACTAAAAATAACACAAGACTTAAAGTTAAGATAAGAGGATGCAGGATGTAGAAAGGACCCCTGAGTCACCAAATCTACTCCCTAACTACCACACCTTGAATTACAGAACAAGCAGGCTGGTAGCACTACTTTCGACCCTCTTCTCTCAAGGGCTATCCCTTGAATGCCAACAAATATTTGAGAAATCACAAGGGAGCAGAACTCCATTACACACTCACCTCCTGAAGATGTTCTTTCACCTACTGCACTTAGGATACCCTTGAGGTATAAAGACCAGCCTCTGACCAGACAAACTCTCAGACACCTGGTAGCTCTTCCAGTTTTGTATATAAGCCCCAAGCCTGATTGGGGCAGCTCCACCCTCATGATGAAGCAGCCCTACAGGTGAACCCAATGATCTCTCCTGCCTGAAAGGACTCTTCTGGGCTTTAGCATGAGGAGTCTTTCAAACAGGGCTCCCAGGGGTTCTTTCTTCTTGCACAGAACATGTTTTATGTCCGTTCAACATGGGCAAAGCTGTTCTTCCACTTTTTCTACACTCTCTGCAGCAACTGCCTTCAGACCAGTAGATTAGACCTGGTACTTTTCAAGTGCTTAATCAGGAGAACCCAACTGAGGTCTCATTTTGCTCTGTGTGATTTTCATAGGTCTAGGCTTACACTTACATGAATTTCTATTGCAAGCTGAATTCCTCTGGCTCAGCCTCAGCTGCCAACCTGAGGTGCTGCTTTTCCAAACCTCAACATCAGTGATGAGGAATGGACACCTGCGGAGCAGAGCTGAACACACCTGCTGGCACAGCTGCCCTCAGGAGGCATGGTCCTTCTTATCACTAACAGAAGAAGCTGCCAAGAGCAAGCAGGATCCTGGCTTAAGAACCTCAGCTAAGTGCTTAATTTTGATGTGACATAAAGCCAGCCCGTTGCTACAAGGCACTTTTTTTAGGAAGTAAGATCTCCCAAAAATTGGCAGCAACTAACCTCTGGTTGTGATGCCCATTAGAGAGCAGAACTTTTTTCACCAGAAAAACAAGCCAAGCCCTACCCCTCCATAACCTGCCAAATGAAGCCTCTGAAAAATTGTTTCTCCCATTAAACAAGGGTGTTGTTTCACTCAGTAGCTGTCAGAACCTCTGGCTCTCTGATAGAGTGGTTTTTTCTCTTACTGTGTTCAGGACTGAGCAGCTTGGTGAGGTAGAAGCCTGTACAACATCAGAAGTAGTTACAGCACATAAAATAATTTAAATTCTTTCTTTCTTACTTTCTACTCTATACATTAGCAAGCAGATTTTCTTTAGCAACGATAGCTTTTGCCACAACCCCAGAGGCAGGAACCTAAACCATATGTATATAAAAAAGGTAACCTCAAGTTTCCTCTTCAAAGCTCTGATGTGGAATACCACAGGCACATTTAGCCAATTGTCCTTCAAACGTCTTCTGTACGTTTGGTTCTTTCCCCTTTATGCTTGAGAAGACCTCAGAGACTGAGCTGCAGGGAATGGAGTAGAGTCAGACTCCTGTTCATTTCTGTTAGCTGAATTTATGTTGTAGGCTTCTGTTGGGAAATGTCATGGTGTTTCATGATCTTAGTTTCATATGCAGTGGAAGTACTTGTACTAGCTCTTTCCATCCTAGGAAACCACATTTCTTTGGATGGCTGTCACCCAAAATACCTGGCAATGAATCCAGAGAACTAGGCATGTTGCAAGGTTAATTATGAATGGAGTGGTGACGATGTTTTCATCCTCCTCTTCATCGTACTGTTTTATCTGGCAAGAACTTCTGCCCTGACAGTATGCACTGGGAAGAAATCAGTCCACATCAGAGGAGTGAACGCAGAGACATGAGAATCCCCCACTACGCCACTTCATACACATAAAGCTGGAAGGTTTTCTCCTCAAGCTGAAAAGTGCAGCATCTAGAGAGACTCTCTGCTGCTCTAGGAGACTTACCAAGAGAAACATACCATAAAAGCACATTGCTGAGGTGAGTAGGTGTTAGTCCAAGCCTTGTAAGTTAAAAGCAACATCTCATAATCTCTGCTAAATGTAATGGGTAGTTGAAGTAATGAAGCTAACCCAGGCGTAATGATTAATCTTAGTGTGAGTCGTGACCCTGGCAGCTGCATTCTGAACCAGCTGCAATCTATATAATGCATTCCCAGGAAGAACAGACAACAAGGAGTTGTATTAGCACACAGTGCAGATGGTATGAATGTGTGTACCAGCCTAGCCAAGGAGAGCAAAGGTCTTAGTTTACTAATATTGTTAAAAGGATAGCAATTTGTCTAAGATATTTATTATGCTTATCATAATCAAAGAGCTGGATTTCTAGAATTAATCCTTTTATTGCTAACAAAAAAATATTACCATGAAAAAAGGTTGCTGGAGTGGACAGAGTCTCTGAGCAATGCACAGGATTAGCCATCAGCAATACATTTTTCCCTCCACCTCCCCCCTCCACAGTGTCAGGGTCACGTAAAGTCAAAACACTAAATATAGGACAACATCAGTGGAAAGCAAAGCAAGCGTAGCTGGCCAGAATGGAAACACAGCACTGGGCCCCTTGCAAGGTAGACCCATCAAAACAGCATGATTAGGCTAAAACAACAACAAGAGGCTTATTAAATCAACAGAGAGTATTTGTGCCTTAATCCAGTTCTGCATTTATGAGATTCATCCTGGAGATCTGAATATATTGTAAAAAGGGAAAACAGGGCAGACAGATCAGGAGCACCTGTGGGGTCTTTTGGGGGAGATCCATAGGTCTGAAAGTGTTTCATGGGTGGCTTTTTCATTCATTCATACCCCATCTCCATTTAGGTAAACCAAAGTATTTACCTATGGACTGACGAGCATCATAATGTCTCCTGGCAAATGCAGGAGAGATGGAACCAGCTTCTTCAGCCTGGGAAAGATCTCCTTTCTCCTGGACAGTCTGCTATCACTCAGCTTCTGACTTCTCCGATCTCTCACACACTTTGAACCGAACCACTGCTATAGGTTTTCACTGTCTACACCAGTTTCTTCTTCCCTTCAGAGCTGTCAGTTCTAAAGGGAAATAACCTGGGCAATTAACTGGACTTTTCAAAGTTTATGCTCCATCTATATTTGCCCATGCTCTGAATCATCTTTAACCAGCCACTGCTTGTTGAGAAGAGGCAGCTGCACTCATGTGGTAAGGTTTGCAGTGCTCAGTACCTGGAGTTCACATTGCAGGAGCAGTCAAGATACTTGATGGGACTAGGGAAGCAAAGGACTTCAGAACTTCAGTGGCAAAGTGGATGAAGAAGTAGAAAGAATGTTACAGCATTGTGGTATTCGGCCTGCTCATTGGTACAGTGCAGAGCAGCAGTCTAACACCTGTAAACTGAACAGAGCAGGAGCAGCAGGTTTAATTTTAGGTCTAATGGTTGCTGACAATGAGTTCTTTTTGATCCCATCTTTTGCTTCACTTCAAAATATAGTTTGAAAGCTACTTGACATACGGTTTCAAACCAAAATGCAGCTCCAGATTTCTAATCTATTCTATCATTTCCTCCTAAGTTGCCTGTCACTGCAGCAGCTGAATACCAGCCACCCTGTTATTGAGAAGTTCAGGTCTACTTCTGACCTGCACTGACATTCAGACTGTATGCCAAGTGAGACTGACCGGGAATGAAGCCATAAAATTTAATTTGCTGAAAAGGCTTTTTTTCTAAATTAAACTAGTTAGAACTAAGCTGATTCATAGCAGCACGGTGCATTTTTTCCAAACCCCACTTCTACGGATCTAAGCTATTCTCTCGTTGCTTGAAAAACATACACCTATCGATTAAGACCTGTCCTAACACACTGACAGTGAGCAGCTGTCAGTATGGGGTGCCTAGTTCATCAAATAAAATGAAAAGCATCTTCAACAGTCGTCAAAGACAAAGACTGGAGATATTGGTGTAGCAGAACTTGCATGAGAAATCCAATTAAAGATCTTTATTCCTGCAAGCTGGTTTTGGCCCAGCTGAGGTCAGTGCTTTCCCTGGATTAGGCAGGAGTAGACTATGCAGGTAACGAGCCTGCTGCTTCTCCACATATTCATGGGAGAGAAAAAAAATAGTAGTTAGTAACCTTGAAAAGAGAGATAAAATAAGTTCTTTACACCAAATGTTCCCCTCATTATTCTAGGTAACCTTTTGGAGTCTCTCCATCCTTAGCCCACTGTAAAGCAAATACCAGCATTGCTTTATCCTCTCTATGTTCCCAGGCACTTGCCAGAGGGAGAAGATGAATTCCTGTATTAATCAGTCCTGGATGACAAATATTTGCTGCACCTCACCGTCCCCCAGGAATGGCAGTCCCAGCAACTCCTGGACCCAAAGGTGGGGCCCAGAGCAAAAGAGAAGAGACACGGGAAAGTGAGTATGGCCTGAGACACACCAGCTTGAATCTTGCACATTCCTGCAGAGTTTCTTGGGGTGCCTGGATCAGGAGGGCTCACCAAGCTACAGACGCCCACCCAGAAAGCTCTTCACTGGGAAACCTGGTCCCCTCTACCCAGCAGGTAGCCACCAAGAGACAGGGTCCCTTCCTCCCAAGACTCTTGCAGGTTTTAACGACTTGCAGAGGGCCCTGATCTTGGTTATGGGCTCCACCACAGCAGAAACAACAAAGGCAGCTCCTAGAAGAGATGGCACAAATGAAGCCACAGTATAATCTAGCACAGACCTAAATGAGCTCAGTATTGCTCATTTGGAGCATGTTCAGCTCCCCCCCTCAAAAAAAAAACCCCAGCAGATTATGATTCACCTACAGTAACATCTGTTCCTTTGCCATAGTCTCATCAGTGTCAGAGCTGTGCTGGAGCAACTCCTATATTCCCTTCCAGGAAAATTTCCAGTGAGGCACAGTATTATAATGTCCTGACCACTGAGAGTTGTATACACCAGATGGATACTACCAACCTGAGCACTTTAAGCACACACACCTTACAAATTAAGGCAATCAGTCAGCCTCAAAGAGGAGTAAGAAATATCAGTAGACATTTTTTCTGCCAAAAATTCGCCTTCACAATAAAAGTTTTGATGCCAAACCTTCAAAAGGCAAAACTGTTTGATTTTGTTGAGATCAGTAATTCTCATTTTTAGTTTCTTGCTTTGTTTTCATTTTATGGGATGCTAAACTACCAATATTGATACTATCTATTTACAATTTTAATATAGCAGAGACCTATCTTTAGATACTTTATTGAAACCAATTACTTGTAAGATTCCAAACAAATTGTTTTTCTGAATTTCCTTTCCCCTTGAAATTATCTGCCACTCTGCCCCACTCCTGCTGCCCCAAAGTTTCAGGCTCTGCCATGGAAAAGCAGTGGTGTTTCCTGAGGACATTTGTGCAGTGTTTATACAGATACTGCCCTAACCCGTGTAACTTGAATTACTCTCTTCAGCATTTACCAGGGGTTAATGCACTCTTGGGAGGCTGAGCAGGTGTGAAGGTCCTCTGGGAATGACTCCCCATCCCTGAGAGATGCCGAATTGTCTGCCTGGAAGCCCTCAGCCATGGACATGTTCTCTGTCAGGGCAGAAGAGGGCAATCTGGAAAGGGTAAGTGAAGAAAAGGCACAATGAATGTAGTCCTTATCCCAGGGGCTGGCCAGGAAAGCGAGCTCTGTAACAGCTAGAATCCCCCACCAGTAAGAGAAATATACCTGCCTGGTTGCAATTCAAGGTCCCATCTGATAGAATTCAAGGTGGCACGAGTAATTTTGTGGAGACCACAGCAATGCATGCCAAATTTGTTTCACCATTATTTCTCTCTTCCATCAGCTCAGGGTGGCAAAGGTGAGGCAGCAGCAGTTTACCCAGTGTGCCCCTCAGTTTCTTCCTTCCTGGCTTTTAGCATTTCATCTGACAGCAAGCTGCCAGAGTTTAAACAATCTCAGAGGCACTCACAAACCATATCCTTTTTTGTTGTTCATTTTACAAAATTAAAAACATTAAACATTAATGTCTCTTGAGTTTCCTCTCCCCCTCAACCCCTCCCACCTCCCAAAGTAAAATATGTTTCTGTGATTCCACATCAGAAGGAAACAATACTCTTTTGTGCCCAATACTTCGTGGGTGTGGGTGTTTTCAGGAACCACTTCTGAGAAGAAATCCCAGAGGTTATTGTAATCATTCCTTTCACTCCTGGGTACTCGAGCACAGGATTGCCTGCAATCAATTTGCTCTTGCATCCAAGTATTAAACTCCCTCTGTATAAAAGTATCACAAGCACTTTCTGTATTAATCTACGTAGCAATGCTCTAAAGAGCTTTTTATTATGCTGCGAAGAAACTACAAGGCAAAGCAAAAGCCACTAAAGCCTACTTGAGCGTTACACCAAATATCAAAGCTGGGTCGGATCCTCAGCACACTCAGCAGCCTCAGCTGCATTTACCTGCTCCTTTCAGGGCAAATTCAGGTACGTGTCCCTGTAGCACAACCCCATAAGCCTACCTTAATCTTACAATAAGGGGGATTACAAAGCTACGAAAAACATGACAGGAAATTAGAACACATTTAATGCAAAGCATATGAACAGAGATTCTGATTGCTTTCAAGCTCATCTTTTTTTTTTTTTCTTTCCATTTCGTATCAAAGATTTGGATTGACAGAAAGATATCAGAACCACAGGTTGCTCTAGAGAGGGTTTAATCCTCGAGCTCTCATTTTTGGAATATTCCAAGCACCCCAATATTTGCTACTCAATATGGAATGTACTATTTAGTACATTCAGTGTCTGGGAGAAATGACTACTTAACATGAGGAACTTCAAACTACCTTTTCACCTGCAAATGGGCTTTAAAGAACCCAGCCCACTCTTCCTACACTGTCCAGCTGCCAGACTCCCAGAGAGAAGGTTTCTCAGGCATTTTGTGCTAGTCCGTTCCCAGGATTTTTCACCTCATCAGCCAGTGCTGCTGGATGTAACAGAATAGTGCACAGGTAATAATCTTACATGTGCCTTTAAGGATTTTCCCTCTGGTTAACTTTTCTATGGAGAACCTACAGGATGTGATGCCTTAACTACCATCTTTTCAACAGTATTTAAAAAGGTTGGGAATTAAGTAGTTCAATGCCACAAATGCAGCAGAAACATATTTTCTGTGTGCTGAGCTGTGTGGATTGTGAGGACAAAAGTCCTGTCAGGATGTTTCCCCTTCCTGGCTGGACACAGACATTCCTGCTTCATCCCTTAACTTCTTACCGGCTCCAAGTGCCTTTTCCATGAATGCTCAGGCACCGATTGTAAAATTCACACAAAGAAAATTACTGTAATGCTTCAGCCCAAAAACTTCTTTACAAACCTGGATGAAACAAAACCATCTCAAGATTTGAGTGATTACACACAAAAATCCCCCAAACCAGTGAAAATGTACGTTCTCTCTGCTCACTACAACTTGTGGTAACTTGTGCAGGCTGGATTTGATCCAAATGTCTTGCAGGGAGATTCCTTAGCTCTGCATTAATCCTTCACATCAACTCTAATCCTCTAAGTAAACTGTTTGCATTTTGCAAGTTTTCATCGTAAATGACAAGGAATTTGGGGTTAGAGATAACACAAAACACAACAATGTAAGAAAGGAATAAATAAAGAAAAGCTATTCATGGCCTGACAGCACGGGATAAGTAAGCAGTATGACCCATAGGGCAAAAATAAGAACAAGAATGAACAGGGGATATTTGTTGCAGGTTTTGTAAAAGGTAATATAGGTTTGGAAGAGCCGTAAAAGCAAGCCACACAGTAAGTAAATGCAGCTGTAACTGAAGTTTTATGAGAGTGATGGATTCCCAGAGTAGAAAAAGAAGCAACTCTCAACAGAAAACTGTAAAAAATACAGGATAGTTCAGTCCTGCTACGGGACGTCTGAGCAGAGGGAAACGGCCACTGCTCTCCAGCCCCTGCTGATCAAAGTGTGAAGGGGGATAAAGAAAAAAACAGAGAGAAAGATAAAAATGGGTGAAATCCTGCAGCCTCTGGGAACAGGGGCTACACTCACCAATGACAAATGCTCAGCACATCTACCCCCAGGTAGAAGCCAGTGCCAGAGACTTCTTACACATTATACTGCTTCCCTGCTTAGGTTAGCTCATCATATCTATTTCTGTTATTTTCTTTTTAGTAATTTTTTCTAACTAACATAGCTTTTTATGATCAAAATCCAACTTAGGAATACTTGTAAGACTTCAAAGGAAAACACGTCTTTTATCTGATAGCCTTTCAGTATTACACTATTTTGGTACAATGACAACCTTTATCATGAAAATTTTATTGACAGTGATCATAGAAAAGTGAAGTTCTTTAATCAGGCCATTTTTAACTGTATTGTAAGGTAATTTATGCATGGTTTTAGGCTAAAACTCAAACAGCTATCCACAAATCGGTATCACAATCATGTTTATTAACTGCTGCATTAAAAGTAAATCTTCTGAATTTGTGAACTTGAAAAGAACATGAATGAGAGAAAAACACTGGTGTGCACGAAACAGCCTGAATTCCGTAAGAGAGCTTTTCACTTCAGTTTCAATTTTGACTGCTTTAATTTACCGAAAAGCACAGAAAGGACATGAGCACATCTCACATGTTTATGTTTATACACCTGCAGCTTAGAAAAGTTATGAATACAACAGGGATTCTCCTGTTACCCTTTTTACTTTCATCATTCACGCGTTTGCAAACACAGACCTTTCAAAACTCCAGCGGCAATGACAGTGCTTCCAGCTGCACAGGATCTACTGGTTTTTTGAAGGCCATCAGGACAGACCAAAAGGTCGGCCAGGGGGTCTTCTTTACCAGCCACAGAAGTCCCTGACCTTAGGGCTCAGCTCTGCATGCTCTTAAAGTGCTGCCTTAGGGCCCACAGAGTCAAGCCCTTAAGTGCTGTATCAACTAAGATATCAACAGATTGCAGTTTGAAAAGCCCCTACACACAAATCACCCACCTCTGGAGGTACACAAACTCCGCTGGTGCCCAACAGACACTCTTTGGGTGTTTGGCACTCACTGCTTAGTCTGCTTGGACAACTCTTCACGGGTAACCTGAGGAAAAGGGACCAGCCTCCAATATAATTCCTTCCTTTTTGGCTTTTGGAGTTTCTGCTCATGATTTTTGACATCCAGCAGCACAACCTCGCTGGAAGAAGCAGAAAGCACCCATACCTCTTCTTCCTTCCCTTTTTTTTTCTGATGAAGGAACAGTGTGATGGCAGGGTATTCTCCTATTAGGGGGGAGACACAAGCTTAATCCTTTGACACCGAATTACCCTGCAGGCATCCCAGCTCCAGCTGGGGTTCCCACCAGCATTTTAAGACAGAACCCCTTGTGCAGGTCATTCATAACAGAGATATCAGGAGCTGCCTCAAGCTAATGGAAGCATCTTCTGAGTAAAGCCTATGAATTTAGGAAAGCACTTAGGACTTCTGACTGTATGCGAGCTCCTTTGATAGCCTAATACTTCTAAGACACTCCTCAGCCACTGCATAGGTCTCCAGCATAGGGGCAACAGGGTCCTGCTTGAGGAGGCAGCACCTTCTCCTTCCATTGGATCTGCCTCTACACCGATCCCCATCTCCCTGTCTCCGCTGCCCTGACGGACACAGGTTTCAGTTCAAGAACAAGGACAGCATCAATTCTTCCTTTTCCTTCTCCTCTCATACACACACCCATCTTCTAGCTGAAATACAAAGGGTCAAGACTGCCAACCACATGTAGCCTGTGCCTGGTGGTTTACAACAGCAAAGTACAGGGCTGGTGCTCTCTAAGAAAAGGATCGTTTTCCACACAAGACACCGTGGCACAGGAAGCACACAGTGCCACAGCAGGATGATACCTCAGGACATTTCCTTTGGAACTGGTCAAAGTTGGATGTGAAAAAGAGTTGCTCAAGTAGATTTCATATTAAATAAAGTCAGGCCTTTAGCGCTATTTGAATGTGGGGTTTTCAATGCATGGTTTTATACATCTCTACTTTGTAAGCTGAGTGCTCTTCAAAGAGTGCTCCAGAATCCTACAGAGCAGTCTTTAGGGGAGCTTTGTTCTTTCCAGAGCACCTATCTTGTGTGTCTGTAATTGCTCTAGTTTAACAAGGCTCCATAGCACATCAAGAAAAGAAAAAAAACAACAAAAAAAGTCTTTTTATTAAGGCTGTAATCCTAAGTGACTGCAGTGAGGGAATGTGCTGCTATGGGTACCCTGTAAATCCCTCAGAAGAAAAAAAAAAAAAGAAAAAAAAGGGAAAAAAAAAAGAAGAAGAATCTCCACGATGAAATGAAATGAAATGAAATATTTATTAAACATGTTGCCAACGTCCCAGGTGGTATGAAGAAGCCTTGTGGTATGCTGAAAGGCTTGATCTTTCTAAGTATTATGAACACTGATTTAAATGATTGGGTGAAAGCTGAGGAAGTTATGGCTGAAATTTTGGCTAAAGATGACAGCTCTGGGTTTCAAGTTGCACAAAGCAGTCTGAGGGATTAAGCCAACAAAACCCACTCAAAGATATCCAGTTTCAAAAAGGGTAATCTTCCTATCAGTGATTCACACTCAGACAATGGTGAGGATTCCTCATTACTCTGACTTTGCCATATTAATCTTACTTTACAAATACATGCAGTGATTTATATCATGTTTAATTAACTGATTGAGGGCTCCTGTGGTAAAATGGCATCACATTAAGCTCTGTCCTTATGGCAAATGCGAAGCACATCTTTAGCCTTGCAAGAGCAAAATATCATGGGATTCACTGATGACAGGATGTAGGAATCGAAATAAGGTCCCTCCTGTTGTTTGAGAATCCAGTGAGGGTGGTTGCCATATGCTCATCATTTCCAAGGGAAAAAAATGACAGGATAGAAGAAAGAACTGCTCTAGTTCTTCCAATATGTTCAAATCTCAGATGAAAATGATTGTACAGCAGTTCTGTACTGAGGCCAAGTTTTACATGAAAGTGCATAGCAAACTTTCAGAAAGCTTATAATGAGAGATTTTTAACGTGATTTTTTTTTGTATTTAAATAAACTGCTGTGTGAAATGACTCCTTTTTTTAGACAAAAAAAAAGAGACATGAACTAAAAAGAGGCTTCTTTGCCAGCAACATAAGACAACACAAAATTAACTCAGCTTTTGCTATGAAGAGTTATTCCCCTCTAGCACTCACAACCTGTTTTTGAAGATAAAAACTACAACTGTTATCGTCTGATAAAATTAGATGGAGTATATAATTTGCTGCTGCCATTACCAAGATTAAAAGCCTTGTTTATATTATTATAAAGTTTCTTAAAATTCAGAAAGCATTTTATTTTTAAAAGCTGTCTTATTAAGAGACCGCATTTTTCGTACTTACAATGAACCTTACAGCCAGTAAATTCTCTAGCAATTGACTAATGAATTACATGAGTCACAGTTTGCTCCCAGGAACTCAGTGGATTTTTGCAATTTGTTTCTATGGCAAAGAGGATAGCAGTGGGATGGGAGAAGCAGGTTTCACATTTCGCCAAGTTTTTATGAGATTTCAGAAATGTTCCTGTTCTTCCTTGGAACCAAGGCTTGTACACAAGGATGATAGTCTTTAAAAGCTGGATAAGGTATAGCACTGGTGCTGCCTGCTTTGCCACTCTCTCTTATTTCACATGAGTGCCTTAGCCATCGGATCTCAGACTGGTCTGACAAACCAGGGACACATTGAGTCTCAAGATCTCCTGCTCGTATGGCTTCACTATGCATAAGCAGTTAAATGCACAGCAAGCAAACAAACAATCTGAAAGTTTAGTGGTTGGGGCACCTGCTTTGTAAATCTCACGTTCAAGTCCCTAGGCTGGAACCTTGATTTTCCACATTCCAGGTGAGCGCCCCGACTGCGGCGCTACCTGATACCGCAACCTTGCCATCTCCTTCTGCTCTCGACCAGAAATTCCATCCGATGGCTGACAAATCTCTTCTGATGAAAGTTTCTTTGAAATCGATACCCGCCTGCAAAAAAAGTTTCAGTTTCCTCAAACCAGCCTTCTCAATCAAAGAAGGAGAAAATTCCCAACCCCTTCTAGCCATTTCACTGGTAGGGAAAACAGAGCCACTTGTGCAGCGGGGCAGTGACAGTCCAGCTGAAATCAAGGGGTGACATTTTTGCTCACAAACACCTTTAAAACATGCTGAAGAGATGGCTTTGGAACACGGCGCTCCTGTGCCCCCTCTTCGTCCTTTATCAGAAGTCAATATGCTTCCCTGCTGCTAGAAACATTAGTATGGTTTTGTGATTAGAAAGGTTCTATGCACTTTACAGTCAGGCACTTCATCCTGCCCCTGTTCAGATCCCTTAAAACTGAGGAGAAACAGGGTAACTATTTGCCCTCTGTGACGCACATAAACTCCAGCTCTCATCATATATCTTTTGAAAATTTCATCATGAAGCAACCCCATCCTCCCTTCTCGCTGCCCCATTATAACATTTGATGTTTTAAAAAGTTTTGTTTTCCAAATGTGAAGCACTCGCAGGATATCAAAACCAGCTTGGCTTGTACTTACTGCTATCACAGCAACTGCAAACAAACGTGCACCATATCAAAACTTCTGTTAATAATTTTGAAACTTGCAGTGATTTTAACACCTGTGCCATTACTCCACGATAATTTGTGATAATTTCTGAAGTCCTGACAGTTATTTTTAAATTTCAAACATCCTTTTAAAGGTATTTTTAAATTAAATAATTCAACACAATTCATAATGCCTTCCTGTTAGATAAAAAGCATGAGCCTAAATATTCTAATAATTCTAACACAGTGGGAGGAGTAATTCAAAACTCACTGCCTGTAGAAGAGCATTTTGATTCTGAATAAACACATTTTAAGACACAGATATATCCACTATAATATTTACAGATTACTTCCACATTCTATACAAAATTAACTAGTTGTAAAAAACATTTTTAATTTTGCTGTTTTAAAAGGCATTTTTAAAGTTTAAGAAATATATACGTGTAAAATAAAATACCCTGAGCATTGTATGATTAACTATTTTTGGCTATTTTTTGCTTAAAATTTTCTATTAACTAAGATTAACTATTTTGGGGGTTAGACTGCATTTCCCTCCAAAAATAGTTTGCATTTGAGTGTTTTAATATTTAGAGTAGGGCTTTCAGCTATGTAAAAGTGCTTTAAAATATGTGAAGGTCAAAGTAAACCTTCCTTTTAAATATTTCAAATTGTTATAGTTACTGCTTTGAGCTAATCTGACATTTACAGTAATTGCTGAAATTCCAATTACTTTCAGTAAAAGCTGCTTCATTTGCAAGTTGTTAAAAAATATCAAGGTGCATTGGATCTTGCATTGCTGGAGACAGAGCCTGCAAGTAAAGGCAATTAAATGTGAGTTTGATGATACACAGTGTACTGGACCAACATTAAAAGGACTTTTCCATGTTTGACTGTTTACCAGCTTTGTCTTTAAATAATAGTCTTCTTTTGGCATGTAATGTATATCTGCTTGCACTAAACATAATTTATGAATATTTTAACACATGTGTACTCAGTGGGGTGTATTATCATACTGATATAAATAGAATTAATGAGCAGTCAACCTGCCACATGTCATGACATATGACAGGGCAGCCAGAGCATGGGAATAATTCTTTCTGTTTCATATTAAAGCTTCTTTTCCCAGTTGAATTTTTGTTCCCAGATGCCAACAGACCTAATTTTCTAAGGACCATTTACAAAAATAGTAAGAAATGACAAACCTGGGCTAATTTATCTTGGGTCACTTCAAAGAATGTTTATTTTTATGCCATTCCAAATGCATAAATAAATGGGTTAAAGGAAGTTGCTTTTTTTTTCAGCTAAATTTTCGGGGTCTCACAACAACGGGTTTGATATCTGCCTCAACTTTCATTCCCAGCAAGCAGGCATTTCATTTGCTGTTGATTTTGAATCTGTTTCAGTGTTATGTTACCTGCTTCTTCTGTTAAGGGACTAGAATATATCAACCATCTAAACACAGAGATGAGAGGTACCAGATAAACAGTAATTCCAATGCAGAAACACATACAGATAGGAAATATCCTTTAAACCAATTTCACATTCCAGTTTCAAAGGTTAGGTAAAACTCTGCTCACCATGACGAGTAAGATATTTTAAATAAAGATATAATGTAAGGTGACAGAACATGCAGAATACAAGGCTGGGTCATATTCCATGTTGGGCATTTTATTTTAAGGTAAGTATAGAGCCGTAACAGCAATTCTGTTTACAAAAGGCTGCTAAAGTCCAATGGTCAAAATAAAATTAACAAATTAACAAGGGTCATAATAAAATTAACGAATTAATATCAACTAGATTGTCCAGCTAACGTCTGATTAAAGATACTTGACTTGAAAAGTTTTCTTTTCAGCAAAGAATGCTGCAAATTCTCTTTGAAGCTACTTGAGTAGCAAGAGTTGGGCTACTTGAAAATAGGAAGAGAGATACCTACCCTGTTTTTTTCTCTGTTTTGATTTGAAATCACTTTTTTTAAATTATTGTACTACTCATGAATCTTTGAAGTCATGACCCACTCTCCATCATGAACAAGACGGTCTCCTAAAGATGGATTGAGTTCAGGTTTGAGGACTTGGAATGAATAAAAAAGACTTATCTTGGGCTCTTAATTATATTAAGGGACAAGGAGACCCTACAAGTTTTTGTGTCTGATGATCTTCACGGCAGGGCAGTAGCACCTCTCTTGGGAAATCCAGCTCTGTCACACTCAAAGAAAAGGGGCACCATCTAGTGCTTTTTTGGAGGAAAAGCTGCTAATACTAGTAGGGGTGGACGGGGGGAGGAACCCACGAGGGGGAGGGAGAAGAAATGACACTCCATTTTTTTTCAAAAGACAAAGAAAACCTGTTGGCCTGTTTCATCTTCCATTTTGAGGCACTGCTGTATTTAGCTCCAGGCTGTAAGTAAAAATTGTCAGCTCTCACGAGGTGGAAGGAAGGAGCCCCAACAGCTAAAATAATATACACAATTTAAAATGGATGGGGGGGCTGATATACAGATATTATTCTACTTAAAAGGTATTTCTTCTGCTTATTAATACACTTAAGCATTTCCCTATCAGTCCTTTTCATTATACAGTCTCTCTTTTATTAATCTAAAAGAAACCCTTTAAAAGTCATTTTCATTTCATTGGAGACTACACCGTGCAGTTAATGTTCCTGGAAATGTTCTTACAAATAATCTGCCCAGAGTTCACCCAACATAACAAAGAGATTCTATGAAAAATGATTTGTAGCACAAAATCCTTTCCAGTGCAATAAGATCAAGTTAACCACTGATGCTGCTAGGAAAAAGCTTGGGAAGTTTTATCTAATTGGCAAAATAGGTTCATATCTGAGTCCAGGGAAAGAGTGGCCTTTGATAAAATTTCACAGCACTAAAGTCTGATTATCTGAATGATTTTTGAAACCTCTTTGAAATCAGCTCAGGGAGGTGGGGGGAATATTCCTTTCTGCTGTAACTTGGGAAATAGATTATTTTCTAAGAATTGTGAAATAGTAGCTCAATATTGTTTAACTTACTGGCATTATGAATTGGCAGAAATTGTGTTAGGCAGACTAATAAGTGCTTGGTCAAAATAACCACTGTTTCAGAGGCACATCTGCTCCTTGGGAGTCCCAGCTTGGGGATGTTTGTTGTGAACTGCAGGGGCTGCTGCTTTTCAGACCCCCAAAATAGCCACAGCCTCACAGAGTGTCAGAGCTCAGGACATGCTGAAAAATCAAACGTGCTGATGTCATGACTAGAGTGCCAAAAGACACACAGTCAGGATCAGTGCTCATTTCTTTAACTTCTGGGCCATAATCTTGGATTCCCTGGGCACTCCAAGCTCTCGGTCGACTGTGTTGTGGTAACAAGGGAATGTCAGACCCGTGTGTAAGACTAAATAAACAAGAAATATTTCTGCTGGAATAGTGCTGAGCAAAGCAAATATGTGGCTTGACAAGTCATTCTCGGAGGGAAGCCTATCCCAGGAAACAAAAACAAAAATATATTTTATGTTCCTATATAGCTTTTCTGACAAAGTTGATCATGCCTGTAAGGAGACCTTTCAGGAAAGAAAATGCAAATGTAAAGTTAAGGGACCTGACTAAGAATCACAGAATGGTCAGAGTTGGAAGGGACCTTAAAGATCATCAAGTTCCAACCCCCCTGCCATGGGCAGAGACACCTCTCGCTAGAGCAGGTTGCTCCAAGCCCCATCCAGCCTGGCCTAAAACACTTCCAGGGATGGGGCATCAACAACTTCCCGAACAGGTAATTGGGGAAGAAAAATCAGTAAGAATGCCAGATTCCCAAAGCCTAAACATGGTTAGAAACAGCATGTGAGTCCTGGCAACCAGTCAGAAGTCATCTGGTCTAGTGGCCTGACCACGAGCTGGGCAACCACGCCTGGGACACACTTGCTCTGCAGCCCTTAGATTTCAGCATGGCAATCCAGGGCCTGCCTCACAGGTATGCTCAGCTTCCTTGTTTCCTGAAGAAATCAGGACTTCTGCTGTTTGGACCACAGGCTGAAGTTGGTTCATTTTAGGCACCCATATTTTCAAATGTTACGATTTAACCCCTCTGTGCCTCAGTTTCCACATCTGTAAAACTCGATAGTTATGCTTACCTTGCATGGGTGTCGGGAAGATTATTTCAAGTCTCTGAAAAACTTTGAAAAGCTGAAGCAAAACGAACTGAATTTATGTATTATTTGTCATTTTTTATCCCGTAAAATGCAAGTGAGATGTAGCCAAGACTGTGAACTATAACAAAATGTTCACCTCAGCCTTCCCTACATCTCTGATGCCAAAACAGCTGATGAATTCAGCATGGCTTTGCAGGAAGAAGGCAACTTCTTCACCTGCTGACCTGCCAACACCAAGGGTAAGTGGAAAGTTAGTATCTTAAATAATCACAACCTTTACATACTGATTATTCTATTTCCATTATATTCCTTAACTGAATTATCAATGTAGTTTATTGTGTATTTCTGATGATTAAAAAAATCCCTCTTTAATAGAATAATCCCTGAGAGGGAGTTCATCTATGGGGAAGCCAAAAATTATAAAATAAATATACTAATAAAACCCTCTCTTCGGGGTTTTCCATGGTACACAATGTACCTCATCAGATTTCAGGCAGACACAATCTTGCCTTGACAGGTTTCAGATCTTCTAGAATTGATTAGATGAGCCCATTAGAAATGTCTACACCCGTTTTCTTCCTAAACTTGTATTTGAAGAATAATGGGAGACTTGACCTATCATATCCCTTTTTACCAAAGCAGCCACTTCTCTCCCGTGTTGGGTACCTGTGCAAACTCCTAATATAGCTCCAAGTTTCCTGTCTGAAGCTTTATTTCGCTTGCTCTAAGTGTGCCATTTTTCTCTGGTCTTTGCAGTCTCACTTTCCTGAACGTCATAGTTCAGTGAAACCCTCTGGTAATGACACCACTGGAGTGATAATGTACTTTCCTGATTTCCCGTTAATAGTAGCACTTGATCCAGCAAGGGGTGCCAGCTCAGTGGCAGGAAGATGCTTTAATAATTTCTAGAGGTAAAAAAAGACCAGTTCAATCCGCTGCCTTGGCCAGCTCTGCAGTTTCACCCTGTCTTGGCTCAGAAACGAATGTTTTAGTTAAAACAAAGGAAAAGATTAAAAAAATATAAAAAATTTAAAGCAAAACAGAACAACAACCGTTGGTTTGCTCAGTGAAACAAAGTACAATTGCTTTTTTTTTTCCCTGAGGAAATGTGTGAAAACTGCATAATGCGATGAAGGAGTTAAAATAAGGGAAGGGAAGGAAGGAAAAGAGAAGGGAGTGAACAGCAGCATTAAAAAGGAAAGCAGTTTGGTTTTGTATTTTAATAAGAGACACCCAATCACAGACCATCCAACAATACATGCATCCTTGCCGAAGAGCTGCTGATATTCTACATTAACCTTTGCTAGCGAGAAGCGTATTACTCCGACTGTTTTCCACAATAAATTATGTTATATCTGGCATCCAAAGCGCTAGGAAGTGTTCAGCCAGCTGGAAGCACCAGATTGGCCCAACATCCCTAACGTTCAGCTTATAAATAAAGGGTACCTCATACTGCTAGTATAACAAAAACAAGCAATGAGGAGGAAGGGCAACTTCCCCCCTGCCCACAGAAGCAAAGGGCGTCAGTTGGGGAATGGCAGAAGAGGAATTCAAGAGGGCAGGGTTTCTGCAGAGAGATGCAGTCCCCAGCACCTCAAACCTCCAGCAAACACAGGCAGAGAAATGAGACTTCTCTGCTTACATCTTTACCGAGAATTTGCAAGTAAAAAGTGCCAAGGGGAAGCGTATCTGGCTCTGCTCTTCCCAGATGGTATAACCACACAAACACTCGCTCACACATACACATCTCTTCCCACTCTGTAGGCAGCATTGCCTGTTCTCTTCCAGCCGTGAAAATAATTAGCTCAGCCACAACCTCAGTTCCAGAGGATGTGGTCAAATGTGCCACGGTGCAAACTTCTCCCACGCTCTCTAATCGAAGGACATTTTGGCCATAAGTACATAACAGCATCGTGATAAAAGTTGAGGAAAACCCTGCCTGTTATGATCTGCAAGGTGAAGATATCAACCAGGAAAAGAACAAAAGATGGTCCCAAGACTCAAAACCCAGTGACTGAAAACGTCTATAAATGACTTTTCAAAAGTTTGCAGAAGGTCCAACTGTTCTCAAGGAAACCACTTCATTAGCTTGAGTGGGAACACAACTCAACCAGTGCTGAGAGCTGCTAAACCAACTCTGCTGCTGGAAAAATTAACCTCATATATTTATTTTAAGGGCTAGACTATGGTGGTCCCTGGTGAGGATGTAATGGGAAGTCGGATACAAGGAGCTGTTCTCACCACTCCTTTTTGGTGGGGACTGGCCACAGCTGCAGTCCCTGTGCTCTCCTGAGAGCAAGAATTAACCCCAAATTGGTATATTCCATCTTCATTATTCCAGCTATTATATAAACATGGCTATATCCTGGCTTACTTAAACTGAAAAATGGAAAAGAGGAACTAAAATTAAGCTTAATAGAGCTGGACAGAGTATTCCCCATCTACCTTACCCTCACCAAAGCTGCTTCCCCATTCTGCCTTGAGTAGATGCTTTCTCCCACAACAGCACTGGTTTTCTCTTCGCCTCCCTTCTCCCTTCCCTTCTGTTCTTCTTTCTTGGGTGCCCTCTTCCCTCCCATCATTCGTGCTGTTGTTGCTGTAACTTTGTCTATTCAACATGCAGCTCGAGATTCCTGACAGAAGACCCTAAGACAGGAGCTCTCCCTCTCTGGTCTGTAACACTTCAGATAAAGGCCCTGAAGAATTGCACTAACAACAAAATTTATCAGATTTTCAGTGTCTTGGCATGGATCTTATGACTGAGAGGAGCTTGAAACTGGTCAAAGAAACCATGCATAGTTGTCAAGACATCTTTCAATGTCTTCCCACCTATCTTTCTACAGCTGGCCTGTGCCACATTCTGGAAATTTTAATTCCCCTTCAGGCAACTGAGGTGCTGCCTGGAAAACCTCTAATCTGTTGGTTTTTGCAGATGCCCTGATTTATTTCAGGAACATATGAGTATCCGTAGTCCTCAGGGGGGCAGAGGGGAGGTTAGGCTGAATGCAAGAATCACACACTTGCTACTGCCTGTATGTCCCAGGTTTAGATCTCTCCTATTGCAGGAGCTGATGCTTCCCACTCAAAAGATGGTTTCTTCAGATCCAGTTGTTGGCCCCAAAAAGACTATTTGGGCTTTGTTTAAAGAAATCGTGCTCCATTCCAAAGAAATATCATAGTTTACTGTTTTTCTCTAAGACTCACACCAGTATGAGATTTGTGGAAGAACATCTCAGAGAGAAAGATTTGAAGAGGCAGATCTGCAGCACTGCTTCTTCCATGGTTTCTTTTCACTGTCAGGGACAACATTCTGCACAGCTTGTTTAAGGATTCTGGATAGTGTAGTCCCAGCAGACATTTCCTGTAGTGAGATGTATTCTCATTAGAGTTACCAAAAGGGAGTATTCAAAACATTACTTATCTGCACATAATCACTATATCACGCCATGTATCCTTTATTTTAATTCCTACTTGCTTGCTAATTACCCACCACACTGAAGGTCTCACAACTGCTCTCCTTTCAGCAGCTTTGTTTGCAAAGTGTCTGGCAATAATCTCTCAGCAGTGTATTATCATGCCCTTTTCATCACACTAGTTAATCAATAGGGTAATGACCTCATATAAGCTAGTTCCAGGACCTAGCCATGCCATTCTAAATAAATGAAACAAACAAAACTGTGAGCTACAAGCCTTCTGTTTTAGAAACCTGGACATGAACCATTTCTGCACTAAAACCCATTATAATATATAGAAATCGCAAATTCTTCACATCTCTTGCCAGAAAAAGAAAAAAAAATAAAAAAATCTACAGTACTGCAGGGAAAAGACTGGTTTCTTTAAACAGACATAATTGCAAAACATGTGTGTTCTTGGTCAAGTGTTCATAGGAAGATTTATCCCGATAACACTGGAAACAACCCTTTCCCCCAGTACATCACGTCATCACCTTGAGGACTGAATGGTGACCATCACAGCTAATGGGATGAAATCACATGCAGCACACTTCCAAAACAGAGGTTGGAATGAACCTTCTTTTCAAAAGGATTTCAGTTCTAGGGAGCAGAAGGAAAGCAGCTTCTCTCCATTTCCTGAGCTGTAAACTTACAAAGTGTGATTCGCTTTGATTCTGCATCCCATGGCTGGATTATACTCTGTCTAATAAAGTGCATGTGAGATGTGTTTAGTAATGTGTGAACTCTGAAGCACATGTAGCATCACTCTAGTGCGGTGATTCTCTTGTCCAGAGGAATGGGGGTGATAAATTGGGTCTGTCTGCTCTTTTTAACTACCACTTTTCATAATACTAGTAGGAATTTAATTTCAGAAAAACCTTTCTTGGTCAAATTTTGTTGTAAGTGGACAGCAGAAAGAGAAGAACACATCTGACTAGCTGGCACACAGAGTGAATGCATATCTTTGCATTCTTGGGAAAACCAGGGTAAAACAGCACAGATACAACCTCTGACAGAATGGTTAGGACATAAAATAAGCTGTCTTCATGACACCAGCACAGCTGGGGAAGGGTAGTTCAACATCTGGAGAGAGGACAAGCATGTGCTAGAAGGAGCATAAACCACACAATTTTGTGTTGCCATGGCAGTTTCATCATGGACTGCCTTCATGTGAACTGAGACCTGCCCCCAGGAACAGTGTGAAAGAAAAATAATAGGTTTTGATCCTGTTTTATCCCAGATATTAACTGAAGACAACCTTGAAACAAATTTTTACTGAAATTTTTCACCACACCAATGCCACTTACATTCTTTTGGCACTTTCCTTTTAGGTGTGTTATGAAAATGACAATGTGCCAGTCATCCAAGCTGTTGGCACCAGCTAAAATCTGTTCTGAGGCAGAGTAATTTACACTTGGATGAACACCTCCCTACAAGTAATCACATAAATACCTTCCTGTTGAGATGCAACTCATTGCTGGTTAGGTAACTCCTATAATGAGCCTCAGTGTGATCCATCCCAAATATCTGAAACGGTTTCAGTGCAAATATTCTACTAAGCTGATGCAGAAGATTTTGGAGTGGTAACTATCTTACAAGATATTAGTTCTGGACTATAAAACTCCATTTTGGAAAATATTCTCTCAAAATATCCCATATGACACTAGTCTAGCAAAGTAAGAACTTAAAACTCAAACATTCCCCAGTCCCTTAATGATCTGAAACTCTCCAGCTGGCCCATCTGGTGGTCTGCCGGCTGCAAAACTACCATCTTCACTTCTGATGCAGAGGTAGAAATAAAGAATAGCAAAAAATTAAGGAAGTGATAAGACTAAGAAAAGAGAAGAAAGAAAACTCCAGATATCTTCAACCTCAGCAAACTAACCTCCAACACTGGTTGGTCACACTAAATATTAACTGCTTCCCTGACATTTATTAGGACACTTAAAATTAGTCACTGTAAATATCATTGTCAGGTAACACCATCTTTCCTTCCCAGCAAAAACTATCCTTGGATTACCCAGGAAGAAGAATATGTCACTGAATTATTTCTGTAATCTATCTTTACAGAAAATGAACTACTCCTATAATTGGTGACATTACAGCCCACCATTTGGTAGGTACAAGAAACCCTTATGCATCCTGTGAAAGGATCCACTTCTACAATGGCCACACATCTCTCCAAAAGATGAATGGGGTGGCTTGAATGAAATATGAGACCTTCTGTCCTTTGGGGTGCTACTCAAAATCTAGCAGAAGGATCAAGGTGAACAGGATCTCAATGACTTCCCTTTACAGTTCACCACCTTCATACCAAGTATTGGCATGAAATTTGTATGAAATACAAAATAATGTATTGGCACTTAAAATGCCACTAGTAGTTGTCAAGATAAACATTGACTTGAATGAACCCTCCTGCAAGAATACATCTTGTCTGTCAGGTAGAGTTTCAAGCTTTTGGGGAGTCTCCCTCATTCAGGAAAGCACAATTGTGTGCATTTTCCCCTGTCATTTTTGTTCTGCAAGCATCCTTGTAAGATGAAGACAGAAACACTTATTCCAGAACATTATCCTCATGCAAAAACGTTACCAAAAAGAAAAAAAAAAGTTGGTTTTCATCTCTTACCACATAAATAGTACAAGGTCATAGCTTTCCCTTCAGCCTCGTAAGCCTCTCTGCAGTCAGAGGGTAATGGGACACTGCAGTCTCTCTGTTTACTTCTGGATGTCTCTCTTTTACAGCAAAGAAGGAAAGAGGAAGAACAAGAAGAACCAAGAATGTCATAACTTTTCCACTAATATTTTAAAAGTCTTTTAAAACATGCAATTTGGAAAGTGAAACAATCTGATATGTTTATGAAACTTTCCATTTTAAGTGCTAAAACACAAAAAATAACCCAAACAAAAAGACCCCCAAAACACTACCTTACCACTGTGAAGATTGCAGGATTTAACCATATGGGCAGGCTGCATGCGAGAGACTTCTGAAGATCTTCTAAGAGGTGACTCTAAGTCATCCTGAGACCTACTGCTGACTGATCAAGGACTGCAGGACCACCTCAGAGAAAAGTCTACCTGATATAGATGGGGTGGAAACAACCAAAAAAATCTAAGACATCAGAGCCTCAGATTTTTCACAATTTGGATGTATGTCAACATTAAAGGGGAAAAAGTAGGAATTTGATAAAAAGATCTGATAGAAAAGCAAAAGAGGCATGGAAGTGATAACTAACTTGATAAAGAACTAAAAGGCATAATCTAATTAAAGCTGATCCACATGGGTTTCTGGAAAACAGATCTTGTCAAGCTAACCTGATATCATTTTCTGATGTGATTACAAATGGGACTGCTAAAGGCAACCATCTTGATGGATGCCTGTAAAAGAACTGGCTCTGTACCACACCATAGTTTGACTGAAAAGCTAAAAAGCATAAGAGATGGGATTCATCCACAGTAATTACAGCTGTCTCAAAATTTGGCATCTTGTCTGAACTTCTCCATGTTCCCATTACAGTCAATGAAAAGAAAAAGGTACTGTCAAAAAGAGATTTATGACTTCAGATAAGTCCACTACATTTTTTTCCCATGAAGGTCTCAATCTTTCTCCATTGTCTATTAAGAGCTTAGAAAACTACCAACCAGGAGAAGATAATTTTTGGATGGTTTGAATTAGATATGATGAATCAGAATGGCATCTTAAACTGCTTAAAAACTACATAGCAAATACATCTATGCCATCTTTATGGGATTGAGGAATAAGGTTATTGACACCTAGAATATCTTTGATTTTTGTTAAAAAACAAATATTTTTTCACAATATCAGAAGATGACTAGAAAGATTACCTCAATACAGTCAACAGGAAGGACAGGCACTGAGGAAAGAGTGTAATGAGATAGACTTAATGAGGCAGGACTGTACTCTAGGAAAAAGAGATTCTAAAGAGAAGGCAAAGATTTGGGAACAGAGGCCATGAGGAGTAACCAGATCACTATTCTAGAGTAGTGAGGTAACAAAGTGCTACTATGCTAACCAGGTGTGCAAACAATAACAAACAGGAGCAGGGAGGTTATGTTATATATTTGACATCAGTGAAATGACTTGCAGTTTCACAGAGATTGTGGTGGTGTTTTAAGAAAGACTACGAAAAATTCCACAGATTATGAGGAAGCCAGGGGATAAATTATGGTATTAGGAAACATGACTTACTCAAAGAGACTCAAGGCCCTCAATCAATTAACTTATCAAAGAGAAAGTTAAAGAATGATTTGATCACAGTCTACAAGTGCTTACCACAGGGAACAAAGATTTGATAATAGAGAGCTCTTCAATCTAACAGGCAAATGCAGAACAAGATCCAAGGGCTAGAAGCTACAGCAAGACTAATTCAATCTAAAAATAAGGTGCAAATTTTGAACACCCACGGAAAAACTTTAAATAACTTGCCAAGAACTGTGATTTGTTTTCCATCACCAGAAAATAAGTTTTAATCAACACTTGGCCTTGTTACAGCTTCATACTTCTATTTTCTAAGCTTATTAATACATTCATTCTGGGAATCTCAGAATGTTGTTGTGGAGAAAAGGGATAAATGTTGTAAATTGGGAAGCGTTCACAGCAGTGTTCATATACAACCAAGAGATTTAATTTCCAACTGATCACCAAGTCATAGATGTTCTGCTGTGAAGCTTGCCCAACTGAAACACCTTCTAACTGCTCCACATCATGCAAACCTTTTTGATTAATGAGCACTAACTCAAAGTAGATTGCACTAAAATTAGGAAGCAGGAAGAAATCCTAATTTGCAATTATCCTTCAGAGAAATACCTCAATACAATAGTTTAGAGTCATTTTAGGCGTACCATTGTTTTCCAAATGTAAAGGTAAAGCACAAATCACAACATGGTAAAGATCTCTCAGTAGGCAATAAAAGAATTAATCAGCTAATTAGATCAAATGGACAAGAAAATAAGGCTCAGGAAGGTATCCATTCTAATTAACATAACTTACAAAAGACTTGTTCAGACAAAAAAAGAGATCATCTTTATTTCAAATATCAAACCAATCAATAAAAGGAAACAAATAGTTATTTCTTACCTTGTTATCCCCATGACCAAAGCCAAAAGGAAATTACAGTCATAGTGAGTCAACCGCCTGGGCAACTGTTTTCATTCCTTATTATTTCTAATCTTGTTAAACTATTTGAATCCACAATTTAAACTAACTTGTATTAAATTTATGGGGATTCTGCCTGTATTGTCCCTACTATACTTGCTGTGTCTCTTAAGAATCTTCTAGTTACTTAAAAATAAAACTAATGAGATCCAAAGTCTCACCTAGGTTTCTCTTTAGCTAGGTCACTCCTAACTAAAGCACAGGGCTTTACTGTGGAGACAGAGGATGTTAAAATAAGAAAAAAGTGGGGGGATTCTTAAGTCTGTGTCAGGGATGATAACATATACTCTCAAGGAAGGAAATAACATTATAGGACACCTTATTGAATAAACCTGACTGGTTAAGCGGAAAGGCTCAGGCAATCAGACAAGGAATTGGGTATGGTTGAACCTAATTAGATAGATTGCATAGATTAGAAATATCTGTAATTACAGGACAGTTCCTAAAACATTTTTTTAAATGTCAGATTACTCCAGCGATGATCAACCACCCCAACCTTCCTGTTGGAGTCACAGGACACACGACACAGACTTTTGAGTGCTCCAAGTGATTTGTCAGCTGGGACACAACCATGACTCCCAGCACCCCAGTGCAGCAACTATGGGATGGTTCCAGCACAACCCCAGAGCACCACATTTTGCAGCCCCTCACAGATCTCCTGTGTGTTATCCAGATCCATATTATTCAGCGACCCCTTGGTCAGACCAACACAGCTTCCCTGGCTATGTTGTGACACAGGCCTGATTTGGGAGACATTCCTAGGAGCTGTATGGGACAGAGTGCAACAGCCCAGTCTGGACACAACTGCATTATTTACTTTTGCAGGGTGAAAAAGAAATCTAGAAAGAGTGTGTGTGTAATGGTTTAGAAGCAGGCTTTGCAAACCAATTCCACAATGAATGTATTTCACTTTGATCACCCCTTCTAGCCCATAACAGAACTGAGGCAGTATTTTGCTTTGCAGAAATTAGTACCTTCAAGACCTGCAGTGGATTTATTATTTCTGCTAGGGCTTGCACTTCCTTTCTGATCCACTGCTGTAAAATCCAGAGGGACAGAACAGCGCAGAAAATTACTGCGAAGATGTAGTGTGACATAGGAAGAGTCAGACACATTATGTGTGAACAATACGACAAAAGGAAAAGCCATCTGAAAATAAATGAAAAAATTAATAATCAAAAGGGTGTCTAATTCTTATTTGGGCACTTGTTTGCTCATCCTATGAATTAGGACCATCAGGCCATACCATATAAAGTTGGAAAGGACCCTGGGTCCGGAACTCAGTCCTGCTTGAGGAAGCTGCCAGAACCAACCCTTCTGGGGAAAGAAACAGTGTCATCAGAAAACAAGTGAGGCATCAGAAATATATATATTTTAAATTTTTTTGCTTCACTCCTGAAACTAGGACTCCATAACTTGAGGCCAAACCTCCATATCCACTCCATGCTTGGTCTCATCACTGAAACAACCAATAATAGCAATTAAGACACACAGGGCAAATGGTCCTATAATGCAGGCATCAGGTACTGATGGTCAGAGACTTCAAATCATTGTGCAGAGACCACTAAACCACTGTTAGGAGAAAATAACTTCCAGTCACCCCAACATTAAAACCAGCAGCAGTATATACTGCAGAATGAGAGTCACACACGCACATGGACCAGAGAGACTTCATTGTTATGCATTTCCATGTAAACTGTGGCTTATAGTTAATGGGACACAGGCTCAAAGGATAATGTATAGAATTTATAAAATGAAAGCCTCAAAAAAAAAAAAAGCACTTAAGTAACAGAAACTTTTTTCAACTGCAAGCTATGAACACTTACTTGACATAAAAATAGTCTACACAAATTGCTGAGTACGTTGGAGGAAATCAGAGAATAACTACACTTGGAGAATTTCATACTAGTTTGATCACTGATTCTTCAGTAAGCTATCTAGGACCGCAGGCTAAACATTCTCCTGGAACAGATGTATCAATCAAAAGCTAAGCCTACTTTAAATATATAAGCCACCTATTTTCTTCTCCAGAATGCCTGATCAAAAACCTGTCTTCTCTGGCCATCTACTGCTTTGTGTTTGGTAGCTGACAAAATACTTCACTGATTTACATCGTAGCATGTGAGAGTTTTAGCAAGTCTAGATCTCAAATACAAGTCAGTGTTTGTCACTGATGAAAGAAATCATCTACAGGATATATAGTAGATTAATATTTGTCAGGCTTTCCAAACAAGCTGGAAACCTATTCTTTCCTGTTCTTTAAAGAACCCTGTAACTTGTTTTCTTATAAGGGATAAAAAAAATAATAAATAAATTCCAGAAACTACGAGAGCAGAACAGAAAACCTATTTCTCTCTCCTTGATAGCCTGGAGCTGTAATACAGCAGGATCAACAGATTTATTTAAAAAAAAAAAAAGAAAAAGAAAAGGAAAAGAAAAAACCTTGCTGCTGTAATTTCTACAAACAGTTTTTGATCCTAGCCCTTATTTATGTCTTCTCTTCATGTACAAACAATCAGATAACAGAGGGTGCATCTTAGCTGGGAGGATCACCCAAGATGCACGTCCTCCTTGCTACAGCAAACAATGATAGTATGGACATGGGTGAAAAATTATGAAAAGCTCTGAAAGCTCCTTGGCAGCAGAGCCAGATGTAGCAAATAAGTGAGTGGATGGGGATGGCTGCCTCAAGACTTCTCCCGGTCATTTCCTCAGTCCAAGACTACCCAGTGTGAGCCAGCATAATCTGGATTGCTCTACCTGTGGAGAAGAAGAGTTCAAGCTGCCCCCAGACAGCAGGGCACTGAAGCTACTTGGCCCAGCTAGTATTTAAGGCAGAAGTTTTACCACCAGCAGTCTCCACAGTCTTGCACAACCTTGATTCATCTCCTCACCCTGAGCACGGGAGAACAGCTGTGGAACTAAGCCTACATTATAATAAATACCTAATAGAAAGCCCTCCTCCTTTCTGCAAGGGGTCTGAACCTCCATGGCTCTCTACAGACTGCTGTGACTTGTAGTCTGTTCATTGCCTGACCTAATTCTTCTAAATGGCTCACCCATTTTGGCTGACAATTTCCTCTAAATGCCCAGACACCAAGCAATGGAAAATTTCCTTTAAATGCCAGTTAATGAGCAATGGAAAATGTCATCATGATGAAGTTACGCAGGTACTTAAGTACCTGCTGGATCAGGCCTTTGTGAGCTACGTTATAGTCCCACATTTGATGAGATTTTCTGAGTGTGATAAATAAAATAAGATGAACTTCTATGATAAGGGGGAAAAAAAAAGAGATATATGTAAAATATTTTTAAAGCTTCTGTGGTTCTTGGATGGCATAGTGAAGAGAAAGAGAGAAAGAGAATGCAAAAGCATAAACTAGGCTATGCTTGTGTAAATTACTCTGACATTTAATAACTCTCTACTAAAAATTCTCAAGCAAGGCTACTTCAGATACTTTTAAGGTCATGTATCATTTACTGTCTGGGTCAATTTATGCATCAGCAAAAATTGCTGCAAACCCTTCTGGACAGCACTTTAAAAATAAAGGTACATGTAACTGGTTTGGCCATATTTTCCTCACCGGTTTCTGCTCTGCAAACATTTCACCTTGGAAAATTAAAGTAACATTCTGTAATAAGGGAAGCCAGTATGATATTTCAAGGCAAGCCAAGGACAAGCTTTATAACAGTGCTATCAAAATGCTATTAATAAAAGCAAAAATACAGGCACGATGCCTGTGTTCCCCTATGGATGGAAAAAAATATTGTCCATTAAGTTAACATTTCAGATACCCTCCCAGTTTTTCCTAAAGTCCCAAAGAAGGCAAAATCCCACATATCTCTTGCAGTTAACTTGTATAAACTATCTGCTACCGTGTCATGCAAACACTCCAAGGCTTCTTAAGAGAATATATGGATGAGTAAGATTTCGAGGGGGAGGGGAAAGGCAGAAAACCATGGCTAGGATATTCTGCTTCCATAGCTAATATATATACCAGTGTCTTTGTTTATTTTTGTTTGGGTCCACGGGGTTGTATTTACAAATGCATCTTACATTAAGCATCTAAATTCACTCCTCTGTTTCTACAGTTCCCCTCACTGCTATATCCAACAGCCCCACGGCTGTCCCCAGGACAACCCATGCTGCAGTAAGTAACATTATCTGGTTTTGACAGATGCAAAGCCAGACGTCCCAGGGAATTCCTGTGTGGCACCAGGCAGCACTGCACACAAACATCCAAGCCGGCTCTGAATGAACATCCAAAGCTGGCTAGAAGATATCAGGCACCTCAGTTGTTCCACTCAGTGCCCCCAATCTGGATGAGGGGATTGAGTGCACCCTCAGTAAGTTTGCAAGTTGTAAGACAACACCAAACTAGGTGGGAGTGTTGATCTGCTTGTGCATAAGAAGGCTCTACAGAGGGACCTGGACAGGATGGGCCAAGGCCAATTGTGTAAGGTTCAATAAGGCCAAGTGCTGGGTTCTACATTTCAGTCACAACAACCTCAGGCAATGCTACAGGCCTGGAGAAGGGTGGCTGGAAAGCTGCTCAGAAGAAAGGGGCCTGGAGGTGCTGGTGGGCAGCCAGTTTAACGTGAGCCAGCAGTGTGCCCAGCTGGCCAAGAAATCCAACAGCATTCTGGTTTGTATCAGGAATAGCGTGGCCAGCAGAAGCAGGGAAGTGATGGTGCCTCTGTACTCACACTGGTGAGGCCTCACTTCGGGTACTGTGTTTAGAACTAAACACATTGAGTTACTAGAGCATGTCCAGGGTAGAGCTACCAAGCTGGTGAGGGGTTTTGAGAACAAGTCATATCAGGAGAGGCTGAGGGAACAGGGTATGTTTAGTTTGGAGAAGGGGAGGCTGAGGGGAGACCTCATTGCCCTCTACAGCCACTTAAAAGGAGGTTGTAGAGAGGTGGGTGTTGGTCTCTTCTCCTAAGTGAATAATGACAGGACCAGAGGAAACGGTCTGAAGTTGTGGCAGGGGAGGTTTAGATTAGATAATAGGAAGAATTACTTCACTGAAAGAGTGGTCAGGCACTGGAACAGCCTGCCCAGGGGGTTGGCTGAATCACCGACCCTGGAGGTATTTAAGAAAGGTGCAGATATGGCACTTCAGGTGATGCCCTAGTGGCTGAGACTGTAGGGGCTTTTTGCATATGCATGGTTGGACTCAATGATCTCAGAGGTCCTTTCCAATCACAAAGATTCGGTGATTCTGTGACTGCTGAGCCACACTCTGCAGAAATGCATGACAAGGTCGAGGGCACTCTGCACCACGACCAGGACCACTGAAACTTCTGCAGAACTCTAGACTTGCTGCAGTAGTGTTATAAACCTAAATATATTATGGCTTTGTTAAAATTTGCTGATGTGTTTTGCTTTTGTACACAGCCACAGAAAGACAGGTTCTCACAGGTTTAGAAAGTCTTCCCAGAAACCTAAGTGCAGAAGCAGGGAGACTGTGATCTATTTGTCCTATTTGCTTAGGTACACAGTACAGGTGGGTACCCAGCTATAAATGCTCTTTATTTAACTGCTCCTTCCATAGGAGAAAACATGTTTATGTTTAAAGTGCCTTATAATTTTACTGAATTGCAGATTTTGTAGCTACACCATTTTTTGAAACAAATTATCTGAGGAACATATGGATTGGAAAATTTGTCTTTTTTACCTGGTCTCAGGTGAGCAAAATGCACACACACACGTCTTCATTGGAGACAAATTACGAGCATGTGTGTGTGTTTTGTTTACTTCTTTGTCAATCCCTAAAAAGAAATCAATTTTGAAATGAAAATGTAGTTTGGGAACAAAAAAAAGCAAGATAGCTCACTTTGAAAATGTCACAGAGCATTTAAAAACATTCTGGGTAAAGGCAATATTTGTCAAATTATTTTCATTATTTATAATAACTTCCGCCCTCTCACAAATCTTGATATTTTCATTGAAATCACTATCATTGATTTTCCCTTTTTTCCCCGTCCTAACAGGAATGAAAGATGAACTGAAACATAAAGTCACTTCTCTTTGTTAGTTACACCGATGCAAATGTTAGATATTTCGAAAAACCTCACTAATGATACATACTCTTTCCAAGCTAAAAATGCCCAAAGAACTTCAAAAAGGAAGCTTTTTTCGATACTCTTCTCAGATCTTCCACTTTTATTTCATTTCATTTTTAGCTCCTTGTCTCATACAACACCGTGACAAGTTCCGGGGCAGTTTATAGTACTATTAAAAACTAAGCTAACTTTATTATTCATTCAATCTCCTCCATTATTTATCCCCCTTGATTTGAAAGTAGGACTCACAACTGCAGCACTAGGAGTTTGCTGCGAGTCCCTGGAACGCAGCCTCACCACAATTAGCCATTGATCCAGCTGCTCATGCCATGACAAGGGAACGCAAACTCCCTCCTCCTTGAGGCTACAGCTCCACAGAGAAACCCTTCAACATCACAGACTTATACCACTACATTTCTTAACTTAATAAACAGTATTGGCTCAGACCTAAGTTCTTAAGCTGCAGAGAGATGCACACATTTTTTTTCATTAGGAAAGTGAGGGGGAGTTTCCATCATGAACCTGCCCAGCTTTTCTGTATATGCATGGGGGTTTTTGGGGTGTTTTTTTTTTGGCAACTTTTCATAACACAACTTTGTGTACGCTTAAATTAATGTTACAAGATCTCTCAGGCAGAACTAGATACACGTTAATTTTTTGTTCTTCAAAATGCTTTTACTGTACGGGTAAAACCTCGCTAATGTGTGAAAGACCTGTGGCAAATATTCACGTTTTCTGCATGATGTTAGTGAACAATGAGCTTGGAGAAAGGAGGAAATCAAAGAAGGCATAGCAAAATTCATAGCACTCAGTGAACATGACAGATGTCACTTAATCTTAATTATTGATGACAGTATTTCAGACTGTGCTTGTTAACACGCAGCAGTAGGAAAGCAGACCACTTTACATCACCCACCTGCTAGGGGGTCACTAGGAAGNCAGCCCTCTGATCATCTTGGTGGCCCTGCGCTGGACCTGTTCCAACAGTTCCATGTCCTTTCTATGTTGAGGACTCCAGAACTGAACACAGTACTCCAGGTATCAGGATTTTAGTATCAAGATTTTAGTAACATTTTCTAGTAAATGTGTTGAATTCAACATTTTGTTACCCTTCAAGTTGTTATCTACTATTACTGTAAAAAGACAGAGTTTATGCTCTATATTCATTTTAACAGCAAACAATGAGCAATTAATCTACACTGTGCCTATGGCATAAAGAGCTGGGGAAACCATTTTTGTACCTGCATGGTGCACACAGCTTTTAATTACTGTATTGCAAACCAGTGGTCAAAAATGTCATGTATACTTTCACCACACTGTACAAATGCAAAGATCTACTCCTGCTGGCATGGCAGAAGCCATGTTCAGATGTCTATGGTGGAGCCTAATTTTTGACCCATTTTTTCAGTCTCATCTCCCATTTAGGTTTGATAGATAAGACACAAAACAAGCTGATTATTCAAATGTCACAACTTTCTACCATTAACTAGGATATTTTAACCATGTAAGTAACACAGGTCTCTGTTTGATACGTAGTACTTAATTTTTTCCTTCCTAAAGAGTTTTCTATTGGCTTTAATTACACTTGTGAGATGGAGGAAGTGGAAAAACATATTGTTTGCCTGAGGCCTCAGGTGGAAAGAGAAGGCTTCATGACTCAGGGAATCAATCTTTGGTGACTTTAAAACTCATACTCCCCATCTTAGACTGAAACCCTCTGCTCGTGTCTTATAAATGAAGTGTGATTCGAAAGTACTCCAAATAGATTAAATTAAAACCAGGCCGTCAAGCAAAATAGAAGTAGTTCACTCCTTGACCTATAAAAGTAATTCACTCCTTGACCCTATATGCTTGGTAGGTATGTTTATACATTTAAATTTAGTGGCTCAGGGAGGAAATATCCACCTTATGATGTAATACATACATGTGTTTGCATTTATATTTCTTTAAATACGATGTAATATCACAGTCCCTCGGGAACTGCATGTTAATTTCTTACCTACCAAATTTGGCTTCTGGAAGTCTCTCTTTGACAGCCCCAACTCCTATGCTGGGTGAAAACAGTTTATGCCTGTCCTGGCTTGTTTTCTCTTGAAGGACACACACTGCACGTCCCTTTTCTGGGCCCCGAGGACCTCAGCATAGACCTGGACCGCTGCAGGGTCAGCAGGATGGTGGCAGCCAGTGTGGGCTAGCAGCCACTGGTCAACCAAGGGCGAGAAGGCCACCTCAGAAGCATACGAGACCACCTCAGGAGGAGGAGGCCCACCGGAGGGCACATCCAAACCGCATAGCAGCAACAGATTTAGCTTTGCCAACATTTTGACCACACTGAGGCCCAGAGCAGCTCGCCGGAGGGCACTTCCAACCTGTATACGGGAGCAGATTTAGCTTTTCCAACGTTCTGACCGCACTGAGGCCCAGAGCAGCCCACCGGAGGGCACATGCAACCCATACAGTGGCAGTAGATTTAGCTTTTCCAACATTTTGAGTGCATCGAGGCCGAGAGCGGCCCACCGGAGGGCACATCCAACCCGCATAGCGGCAGCGGATTTAGTTTTTCCAACGTTTTGACCACACTGAGGCCCAGGGCAGCCCACCGGAGGGCACATCCAACCCGTATATCGGCAGCGGATTTATATTTTCCAACGTTTTGAGCGCACCGAGGCCGAACGCGTCCCAACACGGTCCCCACCGAAGCCACCTCACGCCACAGGAGAGGGNCCTCCCGGCCCGGCCGAGGAGTGAGGAAGATGAGGAAGAGCATCTTCCCCCCTCACCCCCTGCAGAGACTTCAGACCGACCGAGGATGCTGATCCGCTGGAGGAGAGGATAAAGCCTGGCTGTGCTAAGCGCTTAAAGTTAGGAGTGTCTCCCAAGATGCTTCTCGAGTAGCAGTTGCATCTTTTAAATGTGTTTCTGTAGGTCACCACCTCTGCAGTGTCGTTTGCAGAAGGCAGGGGTGACAGGCCGAGCTTCACCTGGTGCCTTCAGTGTGCTTACTGATCTGAGACAGCAGAGTTCTGGTTTTGAATTTGTATTTTTTTAAATATGATGTAATATCACAGTCCCTTGGGAGCTGTTACTGCCTTTAACGGTCCTACCTGACAGGGCCAGGTGGAGGCAAGTACAGACACAGGTGGGCTGGGACCCAGAATAGTTACTGAAGCGCAGAACCTTCATGGTTGGAAGGGACCTCTGAGATCATCGAGTCCAACCACATGTACACCAAAAAAAAAAAAAGGAAGAAAACCCCCCATTTTGGGGCTTGGGGGCCCATTAAAGTTGTAATCAGAGGCTGGGTGACAGGCACACGGCAAGCTAGGATACAAAATATTCTCCTATATAGGTATACGTAGTTTTTCTCTTAATATAAGTTGAAATCTATTTTCTCAAGTAGGAGAATGGACAAGTCTTGTCCTTACCGTCAGATGCTGAGCGCGTAGCTGTCAGTATCATGTCACCATGATGGTGCCTGTCAGTGAGAACACAGTCTGTCCTGGAGTCACCTTCGGCTCCTGCTTATCCTCAGTTGCAGAGCAGCTCCTGCTGCTCCCTGACATCCCACCTCTATGAAAAATCTTCATTGATATAAATGATGGATAAAGTAGGTCGTTCAGAGGGATGGATTTATGGACCATGCCTTTACTAGAAGAGAAACATGGAAGTAAAATTCTGTTCTGAAGCACACTAATTGCTGAAGAAAGTAGTAGTTGTTTACAGTGCTCATTATTTATCTGTAGTTCTTCTATTTTGGAAGATGTTTCTATACAACACCATGGGGTTTACCACAAAATTTATCTAAGGAGTTCCATTAAGAGTATTTAAAAAACTTTGCCATTTTAAAATTCTGTAGGTTCATGATTCTCTTTATTTCTAGTAAACAAGAAAACTTAAGCCAGGTATTATGTTATTTACCCCATCCCTGGAAGTGTTCTATGATTCTATGCTGTGTCATCTCAGTGGTGATGTAACTGAAAAAAAAAAAAGCCATACTCTGCATGAAATACATAGTTGTGGACAATATTCCTGCTATAAGTAAAGAAACATTGATGAGTGTGAACTTCATTTTTCTTTTTAAAGTTCCTAAAGCATCATTATGCCTTGTCTTGTATGTTCTAAGTTACTTTGGCCTTTTATTTGTTATTTTTTTATTAAGGATCATCTTTCTATTTACACAGAGTCATGTTTACATAAAACGCCAAAGAGGTCATTGAGTAGGAAGTCCCGAATACCTACCTTCAGTTCTCCTGTTAATGACACGGATATACAGCAAGAAATATTTTGGGATCCTCATTCACCAATCGCACACAGACTAGGTAATTCTGACAAGATCTGGATTTCAGTCACCTCTTTGAGGAATGCAGTGGGGCTGTATGAAAAGTGATCAGATTTCTTGGGAAAAAAGCCACCTTTCTGTTGTCATGGTGAGGTTGCTTGGGTTTATTTTCATTAAAAACCCATACGTTTTTCAATGTACTGAATCAAGTTCTGATTTTAGCACATATGTTTGAATTCTTTGAGATATACTGCACTGTATAAATTGAATTGTTTTGCAGTTTTTAAGAAGTATTTGTGTTTGTTTTCATAGGCAATGGAAAACCCAAACAGTCTGCCAGCAGACGCACAGTAGAGATTTCAGAAATTGTAAATCGTATTGCTCCTCAGGTAATTGTTTCTAATCTCTGTGTGTGCAGTCATCAAACAGAATAGTACTACAGCATTCAGTTTTAGTGAAGACTTAATTTTAGTTATAGTAGCCTCTTTAACATGGTAAGAATTGGGTGTGCAGAAAACAAGTTCACAAAAGTGGACTGAATTAGAATCCTAAGTGGAGCATTTAACTGGTTGCTCATATGAGTCAGGGATGTTTTAAAAAGGATGTTTTAAGAAAGTGGACTTGCAGCAGCTCCATCTTAGAAAGTTTTGCTTTCAGAATACAAGTTACTGCCTCGCTTTTAGGAATACTGTTGTGTTTGTTTATCCTTAATCACTCATCTGTTAAAAGGTAAGGGTTCTTCACATATTGGATTTAATTGGCAGTTGTTTTTAAGCATTCTGAATGATCTTGGATGACTGCTGGAGTACAAGAACAAGACTCAGATGAGAGACTCCACAAAAAACCAACATAGTAACGTTGCATCCTTTTTCTAAATAATTGCCTTTTTACCCTAAGACTCGTGCTCTTGATCTTTCTCTTGCTGTAAACCTGATGTCCACAGCCTCAAAAGTGGAAATAAGATAGTGTTAGCTTATTGATTACCTTTATTAAGTGCAACAGGAGAACCTGTTATTCCTAAACAATTTCTGTAGTATTTAGCTTGCAAAAGATACCTGCCTATTTGACAGAGCTATGCAAAATGTATTTGCTGCTCGGCATATTTGTGAAAAATTATACTTAAGAAATAGAAAATCATTGATAAGGGTTGCTGCTTTCTACCCTTTAAATGATTACAGCCCTGTCCTAAACGTAAATAACAGCAGACTGGATTTGCAACTGTCTGTTGCTTGTGTTCTTTTTTTTTTTTTCTTGAAAAAAAATTAAAAAACTACCCAAAACTACTGTCTTAGTAAAGTTCAAATGACTTTTGCTGGCTGGCATGCAGAAATTTCTCACATCCAGCATTTAGCTCTGGCCCTCTCCACATTTTACCACTGCAGTATTGTATCTCTTCAATTTCGAAATTCGATTCCAAACCTAAACTTTGAAGCTCTGAAATAAGTTCCTTTAGTTTCTAAACTTCACTTATTTCTGTTTAAAGGCCAAATGAGTTGAAGTTAATTCTTGTATATATGAGTTGTCGTGGCAGAAATCTGACATCTTTCCCTGGAAGAATTCAGAATATTATTTCTTTAAAACTATCTGATCTGTTAATGCTACTTTAAGTGGGTAAAGACGGTGCATCTCCACAAGCTCCTTAACAGTAAACTAGATCACAGCTTGTAATGTGAATATTGCAGATTATGTGTAAACCTGAAGTAAACAGAGTATTAGATTTGAGCTCCAAAGTAAAATTCAGTTATTTTAATTGCAGTTCCTGGTTTAAATTGATACAATTATGGTGATACAAGTATCAGTAGAAAATGTTGCCGTAATCTGGCTTAGCTTGTATTCATTTAGGTCCTGTCTGTGGCTTTCAACAGATTTGGTCCAGTTTCATTGATTTAGCAACTTTAACTAGTGCAAGATGTGTCTCGTCCAGTCTTTATCTGAAATCAGATTGCTGAGCATTATAAATCTAATCATTCAGGATGAAAAAGCAGCCTGTAATGAAGGCTCCCTTTTAGGGACATGGATTGGTGAGGATGCTATTCCCTGCACACCCGGAGTAGTAAAAGCACGACCCAGGACGAAGTTGAGTTGTACGAGGTAAGTTACAGCTTGATCTTGCTCATAACAGGTGGCTTTCTTGGGAAGAGGGCTCCTTTATGCAGAGTGAGCCATGTAGTTGTACATTAGCATACAGAATGCTTTTAACTTTGGGGTTGTTATCTCTTCTTAATGGAGTATTTGTTGGGAATTAGCAAAAAGATTGCAGGCTGCCTCTGCATTGAAAGTGATGGGGTTTGGACGTATTCTCCTAGTTCTTTAACTAGAGAATGAACATCTTATGTGGTCATGTTATTGAGCTTGGCTAAACTTTCTCAGTAGGTCTGACCTTCTTTTCTGATTTTGTTTGGTTCTGTTTGTTTGTTTCTTTTTGTTTTTTCAATCTAGAGATCTTAAGATAAAAAATCCCGAAGAGGAACTCATGAAATTGGCTAAGGAATTTGATAAAAACCTAGTAGAGTTAGATGCTGTTCAGGAACAAGAGAAGCTTGGTCATGACTTCATCCAGACTGCTTCAGAGTCTGCAAGTCATTCTAAAAGTGAAGTACATACGAAGAACCTGAAATCACTCCTTGATGAAGTTTCTGAAAGAGATCCTGCTCTGTCTCTGAAACCAGTTGGACAAAGCACTGGTGTCCCTGCTGCAGAGCCCTGCCAGTCCAGCAGCCAAAAGTCTATAGACCTTGAGGCTGAAAGAGCCCTTCATGCTCTCTTTGACTGTTCTACCCAGAAGTGTAGTGGACAGTTGAGCCAAGGACTGTCAAGTATTTCTTTAAATAACAGCTTCCATGAAAATAAAAGTACCTTAGAAGAGGAACACCTTCCCGAGCAAATTAAAGACACACAGCATGGGAATTCTGAGGCACATCAAAAACATACTGCAGGTGCACTAGGAAACATTCCAAAACCTGATACTCTCACATTGACCAAAAAAAATCCATGTTCTTTGAAGACAGAATCGGTGGCCCCCAGTGAAGTTGCTGGAGGTGCTACTGATGGTTTTGATGACTGGGATACAGATTTTTTGGCTGATGACTCTTTTGTGATGCAAATAACCCAAAATCCTGAATTGATAAGTACTGAAGAAGCCCCACCAATTCCTACCAATCCACATGGTTTGAGTGATGCCAGCAGAACAAAGGAAAGAAGTAGTTGCAATTCAGTAACTTCTTTGGGGAGTGTATACAAATCTAACAGTTTGCAGTTTTCACCCTTGAAACATTCTAGTAAAAACACACCAAATGTTGCAAAATCTCTTTCTTTACAAAAGCCATACAGTAAGAGAGAAAACTCAAAGGCAGAGACGACAGCCTTTCACGGCAAATGTGATGTTAAGCCAGATAAAACGAATTCTAGTTGGAAAAGTGCCCAAACCAGTGATTTGAACTCTATTTCTGTTTCAGTGCAAGCCCAAGTTAAGAATGGAAATGAAACTGTTCAGCCTAAAAGTGATCCTCTTTTTCTGTCCTCTTTTTCTAATCCTCACAGACAGCGGACTGAAAAACCTGGGAATAACACACACAATATTTCCTACCAATTGCCCAGTGTTTCTACCAATACAAAACCTGACCTAACTAAAACCAAGATGGTTAACCAAGCAAATACAGGTCACTTAAATCAAGTTGAAACATCAAAGAAATGTCCTCTGTCGTTTGATGACTGGAATGAACCAAAATTCTCTGATGAAATATTAGATATGTTCTGTGAATCCGATAGTCTTTGGGATGCAAACTGTGAGGATGATGAATTGTTGTATCAGGTGTGTGATGATATAGAAAAGCAGACTCAGAGCCAGGATGTTAAAGAAGGAAACGAAAGAGCTAAAACTATACAAGGAGACAGTATTCATTCCAGATCAAATGCTGACAACAGCTTCCTATCATCTAAACAAGGACTACCTGATCGCTTCTTGGTGCAAAAACCAAATGCAAAACAGGACATGGTCTCAGTAAGCGATTCCTGTAGGAGTCCATCCAAGGTCACTCATCGACTGTCCACAACAGGTCATGCAGCAAACTGTAAAAACGTCCCAAGTCCTCAAACTGGGATCTCGAGTGCTTCTGTGGAGTGTAAATACACACTGTCTAAAAACTGTCTTCAGGCTGTGCCTGGAGATACTACAAAGACTGGTTTTGGAAAATGGTACAGATCAAATTCTGTGCCAGCAGCAGAGACTGGTTCTGAGGCAAGCCCTGCTAATGCAGTGCACGTTTTTAGTAGCAGAACTTTAGACAGTCCAGATATTTTGTGTAATACAGGAAAGATGCCAAGTAACAGTTCTGGTAACAAAGCATCTCTTGCGCCTTCAAAGTTTAAGTTCCGAAAGACTAACAATGTTCAGGGTGCTCTTCATGTAGCGTCTGAAAATCCAGGCAGTCGTTCTGGGGTTGGAATTGTGCTGCAGGGTTTGGAAGGAAGCAAGAATCAGGTGAATGTGACTTTGCACAGCAAGCTCGACAATAAGAAATCACCTTTCAAGAGGCACCTTTCAGAGTCTTTCGCGGTGCATACGACAGGTATTTGCCTTTATTGTGTCACTCTTAGACCTTCTGTTTGGGTTCTTACTGTAATCAGTAGGCAAAGAAGTTTATACTGTATTGCAAATGATAATAGGCTTCAGTTTCAGTTTAGAATCAGTAAATGTCCTAATGAGAACTTGGAGATTTTCTCCGAAACAAAATTACTGAGACATCTCTTGAATTCCTGTACTCAAGGACTTCTGTTTCCCATTTTGATTTCAGTTCTCCAAACACTTCACGCTCTCTCTCCGTAGACACTCAGAGTCACTAGGATGAAGTACAGGCTGATGGCAGCACTCAGCATGCCATATTACAAGGGGAAATGGTTTTAAATTGGAAGAGGGGAGATTTAGATGAGATATTAGGAAGAAGTTCTTTGCTGTGAGGGTGGTGAGGCACTGGAACAGGTTGCCCAGGGAAGTTGTTGATGCCTCATCCCTGAAGTGTTTAAGGCCAGGCTGGATGGGGCTTGGAGCAACCTGCTCTAGGGAGAGGTGTCCCTGCCCATGGCAGGGGGTTGGAACTTGATGATCTTTAAGGTCCCTTCCAACTCTGACCATTCTATGATTCTATGATATTCTTAGATTGTTACTTAAAATTACTACTATTTTGATAAAATTTTGTAAATGTAGTGTATGTAAGTGAGTCTGTGTTATAATTTACAGTTCATTTTGAAAAACATTAAAAATGACTTAGCCATGACTTGTAAAACTCCAGTCAATGGTGGGGCAGGGAAGGAAGGCAGCAGGTGATAATGGAATGCCAGGTTTTTTGTAATTATTGTACACCTGGACATTGGAACCTTGAATCATTCAACGCTTCTGAAAATTCAGCCTGTGTTGTTGTTTGCTCTGTGGCTAAAATTGCCAGGGAGATATTCTTGTGTTTCCAGTCTAAACATTTAAGATTTCCTTTCCTCTAGAGGGGAGGTCAGTCACTTTTCCATGTTACTGGTGTTACTTGCCAGGGACATGGAGAACCAGGCACGTGCCAGTCACTCTTGTTTTTACTTGATCTCATGGCTTGGTGAAGTTTTAATCAATACTAATTTTTATAAAACATGCCTTTGGAGTATACTGTATCGAGCTCAGTTTTCAGGAAAGACTGTTACAAAGTCATCAAAAACATTCCTGCAAATGATCAGCCAGCATTACTTGAAGAAATCAGTATTTTATCTGTGTTTCTTCTCCAGCAAAAAGTGGATAAATGGAAAGTTACCATTTCAGATGTTAAGGGAGGAGATAACTAGTTGTAGGCATTCTGTGGAATATTTTAGGGAATAAAGGAATGAAAAAGGATAATGTAAATAAAGGAATGAAAAAGAATAATGTGAATTTTCTCTACAGATAAACAACAGCTGTCCTCATCTTCCATTTGTTGGAAGTTTGGTGAAAGGACATTGCTGTAACAAAAAATGGATGTTAAGTGATCTATTCAAAAACTGATAGGGAATTTTTCATGGATACCTTTTTTTTAAAAAATGTATCCAGTTTGAAAGTCTACTTGTTAAAAACCCCTTAATTGGAAATTGTTGTATAAAACCAGTAGAGTTCTTGCCATGTTCAGGGAGTGCTCTTGTTGGTTCTAGCGAGGTCAGATTTCATTGTGTGGGAATTTATAGTTCCGTAATGCGACAGATAAAATATGATGCTAAGCTATCAAGTTCTTGTCTCCTTTGCCAATTTTTATTGCTACTTTTGACCTTTTTCAACCTTTCTGGTTTTATTTGTGTGACACCTGTACTGTATCTGACCCCTGTGTATATACCATCCCCGTGCCCGTAGCTCTGCCTAACTCACTAAATTGCAGAGCCCTTTCCACTCCGATAGCCTTAATTCTCTTAACCTGTTGCTATCTCCTATGTTGACTCCTGATGGTAAAAGGTTCATTTGAAGGGCAACCAAGTAAAATTTCCTTGGAGCAAATGTGTGCATCCCAGAATTTTCATTGGGAGCTAGTAATTGGTAGCACAACAAAGGTCATGCATCTTACCCCCCCTCCTGCCTTGGGGACAGGATAGATGAGCCATTTTTAACTAGGGTGCCTGCTACATCAGAACAGTGTGCTCTTGCCATAGATCTTCAAACCTTGAAAGCAGTTAAGTTAAAATACATATTGAACAAGCTCGAAGGCTCCTAATAAATGTTTGTTTTTTATTATTTACAGTGTCTGTGGTGGAACAAAAAAATAGAAAGTGTTCTCAAGAAGAGATTGAAAGGAAAAAACAAGCAGCTCTGGCACGAAGAAAATCCAGAATGCAGGCATTCTTTAAAGATGCTTGAATTTGGAGTTTATTTTGCCTGTGGAGTAAGTTTTTGGGGAGGAAAATATTGTAGTGCTGGAAAACACTTTTTGAACTGTTCCCAGCTACTGATGGAAAGCTTTTTCTGATCCTCAGTTTAAAAAAAAATCACGACCTGAGCCATAACTAATACTCTGGTGGTATTTACTCTTAATTAAAAACTACTGGTTGTAAATGTGTAGCTCCAAACTACCCTCAGCACAATGAAGACTGTATTGAGTTTGCATACTCTTATGTGTTGGAATTGTATAGTCTGAAAATCATGAGAGCATTTGTATACACACATAAGTCGAAGATGTCAAAACCAGATTGTGCTTTGGCCGCATTTCTCTCATTGCAAGTATTTTCATCTATCAGCAGACTGTCAGGTACACACAGACTAAAAAATAGTAATGTTTGCTCTCAGGTAGGAAATTTTTAAGTTTTGGTTTAAAGAAAGTACAATCTAGAAAACATCTAACATGGGAAAACTAATGGAAATGAACAGGATTTGGAAAGTGTGCTCAGTTTGTCTCCATTACCTTAGGTAAGAATTGCACATAATGAAGGAAGAATTTCATATAAAAAGTTTCATAAGGTGACAAAGCATCCTGGAAAGGACTTTTTTTTTTTTTTAATTAATTCCTTTCATGAAGAGTTGGAAATACACTATAAAATCAGACCACCTTTTTCTAAACATACATTACCAAGCCTATTAAAAGCATAGGCTATGTCAGTTTACCAAACCATGAGCACCAGAAAACAGACCAGGTGAAATCTCAATAACTATGAATCAGTTTAGCCGTATGGATTGTACATATTTTTCAAACTAAAGGGTGTTAAAACATAAAAATGCAATGTCATGTCAGTTTAACAGGGGCTGATAGAATTTTTGATGTGATAGATGGGCTCAGAGCTCAAACTGCAAAAACTGCCTGTGGGTAAGCTGCAAGATATTTTTCAACTGAGAAATGCTTGTATGTAAACATGTGACACTATGAAAAGTGACTGTGATTTTTCTTTGTAAATAAATAACTTTGAAATGTACCAAAGGTTGGAGGACGCTTTTGGTTTCTGTAGTATTTGTAACTCCTAAAAGTGTAAGTATTGTATATTTGTAAATCATTATTAAACTTTTTTGCATTTTTTCTAGTCTGTTCTGGAAAATACTGTACTACAGAAACGGGTTAAAGGGAATGAAATGGGAATTTCTTATGGAATGGACCTCGTCATTGTCTCTTGGTCATTTACCCAATTATTTCATGCCTCAATTTTCTACCTATAGAGGCAACAAAGTGCTTCCTTTGATCCATTTAAAATGGAAATCCTTGGTGGAGGAACTGGTTTTACACATAACCATCTTTGTGGAGTCCTGAAATACTTAACTGGTGGATTTGCTTTTGTGTTACAGGCTGTTCTTGGTGCTAGTTAGTTGCTTATGAGATCAAATGTCCAAGTCCAAAGACCATGCTGGTGCTCAAGAAGCATTACTTACAATTTGTAGCTGGAGCTCTCTGTTCTTCAGCCATTGTGCAACATCTGCTGAGATGGATGAGCTCACTGATCTGACTGAAAAAGATCCCAGAAAGAATTTGTTCAGCTTTTCAAAGAACTTCATCATAATAATGCCTTTAACAGATGAAATAACATGAAATAACAAAACTTGTCTTGTCAAGCTTCTGCTGACGGTGTTCAAAACATTCCTAAGACACAAGATTTGCATGTCTATGTGACAAATAAATGTGAACCCCCAGTAGAAGCTGTTGCAAAAATTCTGTTTATCCTGTGAATGTAGTTTGATCTTGTATCTGATGGATATGTTTGTCTTTGTGGTGTTCTGGGCAAATCTACACTATCAGGTAACTTGCCAGATGCACTATTAGCCAAAAAAGACTTCTACTATCAGTATTAAATATGAGAGTTATAAAACTGGCTTTTAAGGCATTGATACACAAGAATGTCAAATTTTATTGAGAAAGATAGATAAAAATTAGGCTTTTGCTAGGACAGTGTTTGGCTTCTCAACCCTTCCCTCCCCAGGATACTTCTCTAGAAATAATTCTGTAAAGGAACCAGGGCAAGTTTTGCTTTCAAGGATAATATGGTTAATTACAGTTCCAATTTGAGAAAATAAGCTAACTGGAAAGGAAGGAACTGTTGTGAGAGTATTTTTTTAGGAAGGATTAATTCTCTGATAAGAAAGAAGTTACTTTTAATGAGGTTTGAAACTGGGATAAATAGATACATACAGACTAAGTGCTTGATGGCCACCCAAGCTCAGCATAGGCAGTAATGCCTCCGGAATGCTTGCCAATACGTGTCCTTTAGCACACTCCAAGTTTAAAACCTGCTTCCTGCCCTTCCAGGTGATGCTGATTCCTCAGCACACGGCACAGACAGGCCCTGGAGCTGGATGCTTAAAATGCCACCACTGGTTTCCCCCTGAGAGCAGGGTAAGAATATAATGGCTGGTCCTTTAGCAGGAGCGTCTGACCAACCCCCTTGTCTCCTGAGCTGCAAAATAAGAACTGAATGTGTGAGGGGTGGAATTCTGATGCCATGAGAAGTGTGGAAGGGACCCTTTGAGAGCTTGCCAGTTGGAGGAAGACACAAACTACTTTTTTTGACCAATTACTGTCAATTACTTGCCTACCCAAGTACTTCCTATGTGCTGCTTAACCAGATCTAAGGAATCTGTTTGCTGATTAATGTGAAACAGTAATTTAGACAGTTTACAGCAAATACATCCATTGCATTCCTCTAATAAACCAATCAGAGCAGAGGGGCTTGCTTTATTTATTTTACTTTTCATAAATACCTATTTTTAACATAGATACTACACTTCAGGGCCTGTAATTTGCTGCTTCTAAATAGAAATCACAAGTTCTTGGGGTAATGGTTTCTTAACTGATATTTTTTTGGTCACACCCTGACTATCTAGTGCCCCACCCTGCCATCTCTCAGGTGACACACTGAATAGAGGTACTGCTTTTTGTGACTTGACACTATAAGAACAGAGAAATAATCACTTGTGTTAAAATTCAACCACTTCACCATTTTCATCAGGCAAATTTGATAGAAGTGAAAAGCTTATAGTTACTTTGGTGGAGTCAATGCAGGTAGAAGATTCCTTAGGGCTTAGAGAAAAGAACCACCTCTACAATATCAAAAATGAAATTCCACAAGGCAGGAATTGACATTGGCAGGGTGCTGGGCACAGGCCTGGCACGGCAGACAGGGCAGCGTTCCCACCTTGACGTGGGTGCAGACATGAGGAGTTTAACATTTGCCTCACTTCAACATCTCATTGTTCAAGGCATTGACATGGCAGTGGTGTAGCTAGAGATGGGCTAACCCCAAGCACAGGCATTTTGGGTGCTCCTGGGGCAATCAGTGACACAGAGAGTTCAGGGTGAAGTACCTGAACACCCTTTCAGATGGGTTTAGCTCTACGTGAACCAAACAGCCCTCTGCCCAGCAGGTGTTTGGGTGCCCAGGTACCCAAACTGTGTCCCTGCTCCTCGATCTCCTGCTCCATCCCTCCCCTTCCTGCTGAAGAAGACCCCCCTCAGCATCCCTAATGCTTCCTGCAAAGCTCTGGGTGACCCACTGATGCCACACGTGCCTCAATCACAGAGTCTTTTGTCTGGCTGCTTGCAGTAGACAACAGATCTTCATTAAGAAAGTATCTACATCATTTTAATTAATTAATACACATGTACACATAAAGAAGTTTGGTATTTCAATAGCTGACATTTCACTATGAAGCCACATTTTCCTCCAGGCAAAAAAGACCTATACAAATAGTAACAACAGTCTTAAATACATTCTAAATTAAATTATGACTGTCATGTTTCATTATAAATTAATCTATGACTGTTTGCTTAAGCGCTCATCTTCATTGCATTCGGAGCACAGTAATTTTTTACATGAGCAGAGCAATCACTGGGCTTAAGTTTCAATGTAAATGGAATTCCTGTGTGTCTCCGTACCTGAGTATGATTTGTATTCCACAGATATCGATGCATTTCCTGATGAGTGATGTTACTCTCTAAAATTCCAAGGATTGTCTTTTCCAAGTAAAACTGGTGGTTTCTTTTTTTCTTTTAGGAAAGGCAGGTATGATCAGGTAAAGGATGCATTCATCATGATTCTCCTTATCTCTATCTAAAATTACGTGTTGTGGAACATACAGACACACATTCTCACCTTTCCAGTTCATGCTGGTGAAGGATCACCTTTAAAGCATTTGAGAAATTCAGTAATATTGGGGGTTTATTGTGTTAGTTGTGTCAGATTTTCAGAAAGGCCAGCATTCAGTAGCTCTTCAAATTTTGGCCTATAAGGCACAATTAATCTCAGGGCTGCAGTTCAGGAACAGCATCGTAATCTTATACCATGTGTACCACTTATTACATCCAGACCTTTATACCCAGAGGAATAACATAGATTAATTCATTGATTATCTCTTTTTAAGCCTAAAAAGAGCTACAATTTGTCAGGAAAGAATGGCTGGAAGCAACAGATAGTGACCTAAATAGTAGAATTTCAAAGATAAAATAGAAGAAAATGAACACAAATGCTTCATTGTTTGAGAGCTGCATTGTCTGCAACACACTCCAGTGAATCTAGTGTTTGTGGAAGAGGCCGAGGCAGATATAATCTGTGGAGCTAAAAATGACAGCCTGAGTAAGGACCCATGGCAGACGAAGCTGGGAAGGCTCTGGCAATTGTGTTGTAAATCATAACTGCAACGTTTGCTCAAAGCTCCGGCTACTGCACGTACTGCTGGCTGCGGTGGGAGAGTCAGAAACGTCCTGCCTCATAAAACACTTCAGGATATCTAACGTGCTGTTCTTGTGGAGCTAAATTTACATTTCATAGAATCATAGAATGGTCAGAGTTGGAAGGGACCTTAAAGATCATCAAGTTCCAACCCCCCTGCCATGGGCAGGGACACCTCTCCCTAGAGCAGGTTGCTCCAAGCCCCATCCAGCCTGGCCTTAAACACTTCCAGGGATGGGGCATCAACAACTTCCCTGGGCAACCTGTTCCAGTGCCTCACCACCCTCACAGGAAAGAACTTCTTCCTAATATCTCATCTAAATCTCCCCTCTTCCAATTTAAAACCATTCCCCCTCATCCTGTCACTAGACTNTAGCCCACCTCTCCAGCCTGTCCAGGTCCCTCTGGATGGCATCCCTTCCCTCCAGCGTGTCAACCGCGCCACCGAGCTTGGTGTCATTGGCAAATTCACTGAGGGTGCACTCTATAAAGTTCTGTGACTGTTGTGAGGTGTAACATCAGTGTGGGCATGGACAAACCATCCAGGACCTGATTCTACTCCTGCAGCAATTTCCTCAAAGCATTGGAGGTAATGCAGTGACTCAGGCAAATAAAGAATCCAGCCCATGCATTTCATTATTGTGAGCAGCTCTTCCCTTTAGCACATAAATCCAGTGAAACAGCCTTGCATTTATCAGAAGTTGGTATTGCTTATGCACATTTTCAAAGCTTTTTTGGGGGAAAAAGGTAGCATTTACCCATAACTTCTAAAAGCTGCAGTGAACAGCTTTCACCTCAAACAATGTATTTAACAGAGGTGAGGAGAGGGCTACAGGATTTATAGATTTCCTCTTTAATGAGGTTGTCTGCTCTTTGCAGCCTGCCCTTGCTAAAGGAAAAACTTGATTCAGGTTCTAACCCTGGAAAATTAGGACCCACGTAGACATGGGAATGAAGCTTTGCATGCACTGCCATGCTCTCCATCAACAGGAGGTATCTGAATTAAATATTATATTCTAACTTGAGTGTAGCAATTTCGGTTTTGGGGTGGTGGTAGAGGGGGTTGGTTTGGTTTTTTTGTTGTTGGTTGTGGGTTTTTTTTCTGAGCAGAGTGGGATGTTTTACATGCCTAAAGCTGAGCAGATATTGGGCATGATTTGGAGAACCAAGGCTGTAGAGCTAAGTGTCCAAGGTTATTCAAGCACCTGGGGAAGTTACTCACAGGGAACCACGTTGGTGATTCACACTGGTATGAAAGAAAAGCTTGATGAAGAGCTGGGCTTGAATATCTCATCGGATACTTAGCTGCATCTTTGGGTGTTAAGAGACCTACAGAAAGCTCAACCTCAATGAAAAATAAGAATGACATAATGAGAGAAAGAAAAATGTGCTCCCCAAGGCTTGCATAACAGCTAGGAAACATTTTAGCAGATGAAGTGTTAATACGTCCTTCACCAATAATGACTTGCAAAGGCTTTTTTTTATATATATATATATTTTTATTTTTTTTTTTAAAGTAGCTCTCATGTTCCACAGCAAAAACCTGAAATATATGCTTAGAAACATGACAAATTTGAATTCCTGTCCTCTTGGTTGCTTCTCATAGGCCAGACTGTACCTGGATAGGGCCAGATGTTTTTGCAAACTCTAATGTTGTAAAATGCAGATGACTTTAACCCTAACAACTGTTTTGTTATTGAACTTGAATAGGTGTTAGCGATGAATAGATGAAACTGAGTTTGATAGAAGGACTATGTTTTCCCTATCACTTGCTCGATTTTCAGCATGCTGGATGCTGATTTAGGGCCAGATTTCCAACCAGTAGTTAGAAAGGGAGAAAAAGCTATGCTTGGTTACAGGCTGGGGGGAAAGTCTCACAGACTCATTTTCTCTACTGTTTTCTCCCAGGTCACAAAGGCTGACCTAGGCCCTTCACAGAAGATTGGCATCCAACTCTCATATGGGCTTCTCTGAAACTCCTCAGGGCTTTTTTCCTTTCCATCCCTGGGTAACTGTAATCCCCCAGAGTCTGACATGGTCATTAAGCTGCTCTGTGGATCTAACTGGGAATCACATCCTATTAAGCCTTTCAAAACAACCAAACTCCTGCTCCAGGGAAACTAGAGCTATCCACTAAATTTCAAATTTACATTTTCTTTTAGTGAGATCTTTTACTTAGATATTTTCCACGACATAAGTCGTCCACTCCTGACATTTAAGGATCCCAAGTTTAACATGTTAAAACTGTACAATGTATAATTGGTGGATATGTGTGTGGAGAAATGCTTGGGCTGCTTCTAAAGGAGGTGTGTGGGGTAAACAAGAGCATCAGGTTCATACGTGCTGTACAGCAATCCATGTGCAGGAAATTGCTAAAAGGCTCCATCCACATCACCGACAAAAACTTTCTAGAGATGAGAAAAGTTTGAATATGCTGCATTGAAGCCTCAAATCTTGACAATGTAACACATTAAAAAGAGTCTGCCCAAGTGAGAGTTTTCTAATAGATAACCATAGAGATAGGAAGAGAAGTTGGAGGACGGCCTGTAGAAAGAGCTACAGAGGTGAATGGAAAGAAATTTGAAGATGGTTTAAGATAACGTCAATCGGTGCAGACCAGATAACTCTTTCATTTTCTTGAGAAAGTCTGAGGCACCAACGAAACTACATAAAACACCTGTTAGTTATAAAAATGTCAAACAAGCCTACGTTTGGGGAATGGAGAGATTCAAACATTCATGAAAGAGCGAGAGAGGTTCTTGGAAGACAGGGCAGAATATTTGTCATCTCAGCAATTTGCCTGTCCGTGTTCCAACAAAAACACAAGTAGTTTTGTGAGCACTGAAAGTAATCAAGCCTGATTTCCTACAGGCTAATTAATGGAGTTTCTAAAAGAGGGCAGTTCCAGTTGAAGCTTTTTTGGTTGAGTCCCAAAGCAGGAGAATCCACTGTGGATTCTCTAGGGATTAATGAGAATGGATGCACACCTGCACTCTTCTGCAGGTACAGGGGGTTTTTGAGACTGTTCTCCCTCCATCACTTCACTCCCTTTCATCAAACTTCTGAAAAATACCATTATTTTTTATACTCTTTGAAGAGCTGACCCTTCTCTCCCTCAGCCCATTTGGTGAAATTTCCCCATCCTTTTCATTGAATGGCAGTGTTGTACCCATGATGGGTTGACAGGAAAAGATTACTTCCACCCTCCAAGCCTGCCTAATTTCTGTTACTCACGGGAAGTCTTGTGCTTCACTAATTAATAAGTAATTTGATGTTATTTCTGACCTAGCAATGAGAAAAGATGGGAAAGGGCTTGGGACTTTCGTTCCTTGACAAGCCTTGGGGGGGACCTTGAGCTTTTCTCCACGTTGTTGTCACTCAGCTGCCTGATGCTGACGGAAGCCACTGCCAGCCTACTTGCTCCACATGCTGCAAAAACCACCAGTCCTGCCCTCTTATAGATATGTGTGACTGTTTTAATTAATTTTCTATACAAGGCTATTTATCAGCTAAAATCAAGAAGTAAATCTATTTTAAAATGAAGCTAGCTTCAATATTTACTGCAACTTAATGACAACTTTAGACAAGAATTTAATTACACGGAGTCAGCATACCATATATATTGCAGGGATGTACCATGGGACTTATTTTCAAGTGTAATTTAGAGTATAACTTTTAGACTGCTCTTCAATATGAACTTAAATCAAAATATTTCCACTGATGGAGCACATTCTTCAAAACTGATTACAAAAGTAGCCACAGTACTGATGGAGGCTTACTGTTATTTTCTGTGTTATGGTCTAAATGACTTGCAAGAAGACTCTTGGGAAGTTGTACTGTAATTTAATATCTTTAAAGCTAAAAACTGCTAGAGAAATATTTTTTCATGAGGACCTACTTTTTCCCCTAAGTGTTACCTAGAAATACATCTTTCAGTGGGACAGTTTTGTATCCTGTGTCCAGAGAACACACTGCAACGTAGTGCTGAGCTCTGCAGAACCAGCCTCCTCGGAGGAGCAGACAACAGATGAGGACTCAGGAGATGGACATTTGCCCCTTCCAGCTCGCTGTTGGCTCTGTGCATGCTGATCTCGTGGAGGTTTGCAAAGGGCAGTCATAGTTTCCTTTTTCACCACCACCCTGTCTTTTGCCAGCACCATTCAGGGTGTTGTGCAGAAAGCCAGGTGTTCTGAACTGTCTGTATTTCAGGGCCTTGTCCTGAAACCTTTGTGCTCCACCACAGGGAGCTGTGAATTACCTCTGAGAATGGAGGAACTAGCTGTGTTTAACAATCTGACCACAAAGCAAAATTCTTATTTACATTTGCCTTATTTTACTGCAATGAGTAAGACCTGTTGCTCCACGACAGTACCTGAGGCCTTACCTACATGAGGCTGCTCTTCCAACTCTTCAACAAACTTATTTCAATAAAAGTGTCAGACACCGTTCCCTGACTAAACAATTTCTAGCAGAAAAAGTAGGTAAATCAGCACAACACTCCTGGGTGGATAAGGAACTAAATTTATCCAGGGGTGTAACTGCTTAAAGACACAGACTTGAATAAAATGGGCTATGCCAAAACACAAAGAGATTTTTTTCACTATCTAATTATCCCTTGTGGCCACTTTTTAGTGGACATTATTTGTAGATCTTCATTTAGGTAAAAATAGCTATATTGCAGATCACTGTGGCACCATTGTTTTGTAAGGTTATGGCAGGCATATGCTCAAGGATGTTTCTACTTTATAGATAGGCGTGCTATCTCCTAACTGCTCCAAAGGCACCTGAAGAAAGATTTACACCCAGCCAGTGCTGTAAGAGCTCCACAGGAACTCTAACTAGCCAGGAGTAAATAAGGCCCATAACCAAAAACCGCTGAGCAGCACCTCAGCTGGTGTAAATTGCCACAGTTCCTCTGTGGAGCTGGGGACACTTTATACAACTGGAGGATTTGTTCCTCTGAACGTGCAGAATGTTGACTTCCAAAATATAAGACGTCCTTGCACAGCAGGAACGCACAAACTTTCTCCTGAGCTCAGTGCGGAACTTGTGATTTCTCACTCCGGCCCCAAAGGGGTGTTTCACCTTTTATTGGCCAAGATGGGTATTTGCAATGTTCTACTGGGTAATGGAGAGATACCTTTTTAAGGTCCATTCTAAGGTGTATTCTAACATGTCTGGAAAAATTTACTTGCAGCTGGAATAGCACTGGGTAAGCCACATAGGTTTTCAGTGCTCATAGATAAATCCAGTACTGCATGGCCATCCACTGCTGTGCTGAAGGGGTCATGGAGCTTGATTAGCCCTGATGAGGCCAGAAATTTGCAGTAATTAACTTCCTCTTAAACCAAATCATATAAACATATCCAAATCATTTTTGTGATGTAGAGGCCTGGGCTAGGCCCTGACTGCCAACTGACAGCCTCCTGGGCCTGTTGTCAGCACACCAACCGCTGTGGGAAAGAAGAAGACAGAGCCACAGTGGTGGTCACCTTCAGATTTTCCAGACTGCAGATTTTCAAGACTTCTAGGAGAAGCCTTGAACTGACTCAACAGTTCAAAGCTGACTCAGAACTGAAGGGTTTCCAAAAGAAAACCTTTCCTATAGAACTCTGTAAGAAAATGATACCTGATTGACAGCACAAGAAAGGTGAGACAAGGAGGTCATGCAGTGATCCCAAGCATTTATTGAATCTGTTTTCCTGTAGTGGTGGAGTTTCTGGTCACCATAAAGATTGTGGCACGAAAGCAGACTGGAGATCTAGATATGGATTCCTTCCTCTCATTTTTCTGTAGCTCTCACCACTTAAAACCTTCAACTCTAGACCTTGTGCAAACCATACCATGATGCTGACACAAAAAGAGAGTCTTTTGCAGAACACAGTGGATATTGGTCTGACCTGAAGTTCATAAAATCAAGGGCAGTCCTGCATAAATTTGAAAATGCCTCACTTGCCTGCAGCACATCCAACTCTTGAGTCAAGGCCTACACACCCTTTAGATCATGACACTCAGGAACGCAACATTTTGTAGCACTGTGTGGCATTATCTACTCTCCCAATATATTATATATATAATATTTCTAATAATCTCACTTACTGGTCCACACACAGAAGTATTTCGTCCCAGGGAGTTTAGCTGTCCTACTCCTCAAGCACTCCTTTTAGCTTGGCTTTGTACATTAAAACCTCTGCTTGACTGAGACAAAGACAGAGTTGAAAGTTCAGAGGTAAGTTTTAATGAAAGATGTCAGGAAGCAAAAGTAAAAATTGCTCACAAATGGCAACAAAACCAATGCTTGCTGGTCTATGGAGCTGCGGAGCAGAAAGAGAGGAAAAAGGGGACAGAAGAAACCTGTAAAAGAGAAGAATGGAAGTGGCAGTGAACTAAATGGAGTGGAAGAAGAATGGCAGCAGAACTTCAAGTCCTTTCACAGGGCTTTTTAATGTCTTGTGTTTCTTACAGCAGGCAGTGGAAAATCGAGGAAGCTGCCGGCTGGTGGAGACAAGGCGGTGTTGGCAAGCAGTGTTCTAAATGGAAGGGAGGAAGCAGGGGGATCCTGCCAACAGCGTCCAGCAAGAACAGAGATGATCACTACATTTTCAGTTTGTGTTGATGAAAAAAATCATGGTAGGGAAGACAATCAACGGCAGGAGAAGGGGCAGCAAGATGGTCTAGGAGACAGCCCATGTAACAGAACTGATAGAGGAGACAAGGATGTGAAAATCAGGAAAAAGTAGTAAATAACTGACCTTAAAAAGTCAAGCCAATATTGAAGTGTCAGGTGCATGAGCAGAAGCACATGGCTGTGAAAGTCTGGACAAGAACATTACTGGCAGGGGAGGAGACTGGCTGGCAGAGACAGGTAATTGCATTGAGGATTCTCACACGGATACCTCTGCAAGGCAGTGGGGAAACCAAGTGGCAAAGGGAGGCACACAAAAACCAAACCAAAGGAGCCATCAGTGAGGATGTATTTCCAAAGCAAATCGAGAATGAGAAAAAGAGAATTACAGAAGCAAAGTGTTGGGAGGGAGAGATCAGGAAAGAGAATGGCAAAGATTATCCTCAGATGGATCCTTCTCCATCTTCTTCTCAGATGGAGAAGCCTGTCCACTAAAAATCAGACCTAGAAGCTATTTAGAGGTGGGGAAAAAACCAGCAGCTTCTGAAAATGTGGGAACAAGAGACATGAGGGTATCAGTGGGCTGTTAAAAATGCAGATTGCCTTAAAGGAATTTTATTTTTTCGAGACAAAGTAGCAGGAGAATTCTTGAAGGCAGAGGGTCTAGAAAACAGAGTGGTTAAAAATACAGAAGAACAAGACAAATCAAGAGATGACAGAAGACAAAGAACTTGCACTAGGCCTGGGAAGATGTTATGATCAGGTATAAAGAGAAGTAAGGTTGCTGGGCTTGGGGAGGACAGTACAAGAGGAAGCTGGAGGTCTTCTCTGGGCTTACTCACTCTGTCTTTTAGGTAGAGGACTAGATCCTGGCAGGGAAGGATGAAGGTCAGCAGAAAACCACATTTTATTAGTCATGAGCAAACACAGAGGGTTTGAAGCTCCCAGCCCAGTATGAACATCTGTATGAGAGGCAGTTCAGTCTCTGGAAGAAGTCCTGACCCTATTAAAGTCAATGACAAAACTCCTGTTGCCTTCAACAGAGCCAAAATTTCACCTTGTGTCTACAGCCACTCCACTGAGACTTCCAACATGAATGCCAATTAGTGCCACTTTCAAAGGTGACATTCCTGACATTCCACTGGGAGATGAGCTAAGTTTATCAAATTGAGTTTGCATAGACCAGCAAAGGTAAGTGTGACATTCCCTGTCCTGGCAATCGACCGAGGCAAATAGATGCCCACACACAGAAATAGCTGAGATTTTGAATAATTCCCAAGGAGCTAAAAATGGGATCGCTATTGATTTAAGGAAAAATAAATAAATAAAGGAATTAGGAATTCAGCCTGTGTGGCAGGTCTAAATGAATCAATTAGTATGTAAAAAGACACGCATAAAATAATGTTTAATTAAAAAAAAAAAAAAGGGAGAGAATAAAAAAAAAAAGACTTTAAAGGGTAAATTGTCTCATATTTTAAATTGAATGAATACACAAAAAAAATGACCTGAGGATAGCAGATGACTGCTCAGAGGCTCTCAGATGCTCGACTTCTGCGACAGCCACTATTAGCACATGCAGATTAATAGTTCAACAGTAATTGGAATATTAAACAGAACGTGTCACTTTGATTTGGTAAAATATGCATCTGAGTATTTTGCTGAATACTGGGTTGATCCGAGATGTCAGTAGATGGGATGCTGCAGGACTCAACACAGCTACTTCTTTTTTTTTCAATTTGCATGTTGATGCCCTACACGCCTGGATTAAACCCCAGTCTCTGTATGGTTTAACACACAACACCAATTCAGTTATCCAGTAACACTGAACCCTTCTCACTTTATAAGCCTCCACAGCACACCGATTTTACAAGTAACTCTACAGTGAATCCGACCTGTGGTTTCCAATACTACAATTCCATTTATGAACGTAAATCTGGGCTAATCCACTGCAGATAGCCGCGATGGTGTGTTTTCCCTGGGTTTTATGTAGATCAGAATCTCTCCTAACATGACTGATTCTAATTCTCCACTCTGCTCCACGATTTTCGTATAAACATTTAACCTACACTGTTTAGACTGGTATAATAATGGCTTAAAGGAGTAAGGGAACACCACAACATTACACAAACTACAGTCATATATCCTGGGGAGCAGGTAAGCCACGTTTCAGCTCCTAAGAGATTCCAGCTTTGGGGCAAATCTGTATCTCATTCTAAGCCAGGTTCTGAATAAATATCTGATTGCATCAGGAAGTCACCACATCGCTTATCACATGTGCGGGGACAGACATCGGGCTGAGCAGCTGATGGGATTCTTGGAGGAGACGGGGCCTGGCACAGCAGAGGGGTTGCAAATCCAGCTCTGCATGTGGAAGCCTGCACATCACCTGCTTGCCTTGTGCCTAGCCCTAGGAAACACATTAAATCTTTTCATGTTATAGACGCCAAGTTCACCAACAGCTTAAAAACAGAGCAAGAAAGACACTTTAACTATTCCTATTATGCATGAAAAAAGAGAAATTAGAATGAATCACACAGTGTGAACTCACTGCTCTTCTGCCACTGTGTGGAATAAGGGTTGCTCAACACCTTTACAGCGTGAGCCTGTCAGATGAGTAATCCCAACCGAAACAAAAGGAGCAATCAGGCTTTCCCAACCTGCATCACACTGCCCAGATGGACTCTGCCTTTGCTCAGCATGCAGCTCTTCCCTGATTTCAACCATGGTCTTGGGCAAAGATCACAATTAGAACACGATCAACTGGCTTGATACCACACCAGTGTCAAAGGGCAGCATCCCACCGTGAGCTACCCCAGTGCCTGACGCTGGCTATAAAAGACCAGAAGGAATGGTGGAGGCAGAGAGCTGAGAAACTTAATAGTTTTTCATCCCAAAGCTGTGGACTAGACCCATTTTTCTTATGGAGACACCAATCTGTCCATCCCAGAAGAGAGGTGGAGGGGGGGTGCTATGTGTGTATGTGTCGAGTGAGGAGGAAATAGGTTTAATTTATCTTAAATGTCTTTGCAATTCAAGAATTATAGCCCTGGATCAGTTCCTGTACTAACATGATTAGCAAATATTGACTTTTGAGTACAATAATAACGTGTCATCTGAAACCCTTGATAAGTAACTTAAGTACTTCCTTAGCTTGCATCTTATTAAATTAGATGAGGTACGGTTGAGACACATTACACAAAGCCATTGAAATGAGAAATCAGACCTAAAGATTTTAGCATTGATTAGGGAAAGTCAAAAGTTACAATAAAGATGAAGCTCTCTGGCCCATATTCTCATCTCCATCCATGGCTGGGAGTACAGATCGCCTCACTCTAGGATTCATACTCTTGCTAGTGAGCTATTCAGAATTTGTTTTGGTGTTTACTAACATGGATGTGTTTTCTTTGGAGTTTTTTTGGCGTGGGGTGAAGTCACTTCTTTCTGGTTTTGCAGTACCGTAACTCGCATAGTGTAACAAGGGTGAACATTCACTATTGGTGACTTTTTGACATGCAATCCATCATTTGATTATGTATGATGACCATATAAAAACAGTTTTATGGAAGGTTGACTGGCACAGGTTTGGAGCTTTTGAAGTTAATGTAAGGGAGAAAAAGAAAGGCATGGCACTTGCGTGCCTGTGAATACGGTAAGTGCAACATATTCAAATCTGTTCATAAGGTTTAGTTTAAAAATGTGTACAGCAACTCAACCAGGAAAGGAGTTAAAAGATGTGATACTCCTCAGATGCAACCTGACAAATCTTACTTTATTGATCAGTTTTCAAAGGCAGTGCAGCGAGAGCACTGCACTTACAATAGACTTTGGAATGGAGAGGGGCGGGAGAAAAAAGCTCCAAATGTCATCAAAGCAAATGGTCTGTGAATGTTGCTTCAAAGCTAGTCATTAGTTGCCAGGGTATTTTGCCACAAAGCTTGTAAAGAGGTTTTCCTGGAGGGGAAGGTATGACAAAATGCACTTCTTGGCAAGATGACTTCTGCTTAAATAGCAGGACACATTAATTCTTGCTTGATACATAAAATTAATTAGAGGATTAACATGCTTTATGAAATTTTGCCAGAGATTTTTTCCTTTTTACCAGGAATAGACCCCAGGCCTTTTCTGTACTCTAATGAAATTGCAAATTGACTTGTGTTCAAATGATGCTTGACTAAAATGAATAATTAAAAATGTATTGCTAACAATGAGATGGGTCAGCTGATCTTTTCAAGGATTAATTAGTTTCAAGAACCATCTTTCTTATGTAACATAGCAAAGGCCAATGCCAGCACACCTTTTTTCCCATGCAGCAGTTCCCCTTGAAGTCAATAGACCCATTCTACTCCCAATTATGTGAGGTTTTATTCCAGATTCAATCTGTTTGGAGTGGGTTTTCCTCTAATTCCTCCAAACTTCCTCCAATTCAGAGAGGAGCTATGCCTAAAGGAGCTGAGCTTCTGTTATTCTATCTACAACTCAATGAGCCCAATTCCTCCTTTCGTTAGGGTCTGATCCAAACCCAAGCTGAACTGGTGGGAGTCTCTTGTTTGTCTTCATTAGGCTTTGCATCGAGGCCAGAGTGAGCTGCAGTAAATCCCAAATACTTCCACAGAGATGAGTAATGTCACATCAGTGTAACATCTCTGTAACTGCAAAAGGAATCAGGGTTAAATTTTCCATGTGTTGACAAGTGGGTTTATGGAGAAAAAGCTAAGACTGCAGAGAATAAGGAACCATGTGTGTCTGTGTTCTCGTGCTTGTCCATGAAACATGTTGGGATTTGCTGCTCTCTGACATGAACAAAGAGGTTCAGGATCTAGGAAAAAAATCACTCAACATAATTTTTTCAGAACCAGAAAATCTAATTTTTTCAAAACCGGGAATCTATTCCCAGATTTTTCAAAAGTTTAAGTACTTCACTTCCAAAAGCACCTATGCACAGTTACTCAGTTTCCATTTTCACAGGTGCCTTAAAAAATTCCAATGAGCGCTTATCCGTTTCCTTACACACCTTTGAAAATTGGCTTTAACTTCCCAGTTTCGAAAGTGATTTGCACCCTGTAGCATCTAACTCTGGCTGAATGCCACACAAAGCAACATTTGGAGGTTAACAGCAAAAAAAGCTGGAAAAACTGTCCTACTCCTGCAATTCTATCCCTCCCGGTATTTTGAGTCAGTCCATTTCGGGCTGATGGGTATATTTGTGCAGCGCTGCCCTGTGCTGGGTAGAAATTTTCTGGGGTACTTTGAAAACTTAACCTTTAGCTTCACATAAGGTGAGATTTACGGAGGCATAAAGGTGCAAAGGGAGCTGGCAATTAGAGTCAAGGACCCGACCGGTAACGTGCTGCTGAAAATCTCTTTCATTGATCTTTCACTTTTAAAATATGAAATGTCAGAGTTACTTCCCCAGTGTGTGCAAATAAGCGTGTTTCACTTTTTAAATTCCTTAATCACCTTGCGTGTTTGTAGAAGGTCCCTTTCTGCAACGAGAATTTCAAAAAAGGAAACCTAACATTCAATTGCAGTGTTTTCTCAAAACACTTTCTAATTCTCAGAGCGCTTATTTCTACTCGCATGTTTCTGAGTTCCTGTCTCCGATGGATTTCTCAGATGTGTTTTATGTTGTGTTATGATGTTTCTAATTTGGGTGATGAAAGGTTAAAAGATACGCCTGTATGAAATTACCCAGTGGCTCTTGTGAACTAACATCATATCTTATTGAGTATGATCACTCTGTCATTTGCTTTGGCTACAGCAAAGCTTTCAGATACAGTAGGAATAAGTTGGGATCCCCAGAGCCTACGGTAGAATTTGAAGGGGGGGCAAAAAGACATTGTTTCCTTGCCTAAGACTCACGAGCCAAATGTAAAGAGACGATGCTCTGGAAAATGTTGTTTTCCTTTGGCTGCCCTTTAGTCAGATCTTCTCACTGCTGGCATTGTGCAGAGTCAGCTTAAAAGGTGTATTTAGCATTGGGGGATTTGGTAAATACTGCTTTATTGTGCTTCGTGCTCCCTACAGGGCATTCTGAAGAGATGAATAATAAGTGTGAACAGGAAGAGCAAGTTTCCAGTCCTGTCAAATTAATTAGAGCAGCGTAGAATGAAATGAGCTTTGCCGTTAGGTAGGTTGAAAACAGGCAAAGGGAATCACTCAGGCATACACAAAAATGTTACCACACTTCCATTATTATTGTTTTCTTTTGAATCGGGTAGAAATCATAGCTATGTTTTGTTACCCACAACAAAACTTCTCTCTCAAATACTGGGCAGAGAAATGAAATAAGCTGGATGTGCAGAGCTATCCCCCTGCTGTGGCAAAAGCGAAACTTGCCAAGGGATGATGCTGCCCTTCTAGCTGCTGCTCAAGAAATGTTTCCTTACGGTTTTAAGGGAATTAGCCACACGCAAGCTCAATGCCATTTAATTCTGTAAAGACATTTTAGAACTTGACTCGGGTCCCAGCTGTAAAAGAGTCCCTCTGATTTGCCAACCGTCTGCTTCATCATTTTCTGAGACTCACATTTTTCCTTACAGCAGCCCAAAAAAGCCATTCTTGGTGTCATACTTGGGCTCTAGTTTGTCTCTTTTCCTAAGTCTTTTCAGACAGCCATCAACATAGGAGGTAAAAAAGGGTCTGATCCAAAGCCTGCTTGAGTCAGTGGAAAAGATTCCTGCTGAATGAAGTGAGGGCTGGATAAGATCAGTAGACCCTATTTTTTCATTCCCTGCCTAGACAGGAGGGATCTCTTCTTGTGCATTTCCAAGCTTTGGTATGAAATGACTCAAACTCTGAGGCTACCCCTTCTGAAAACAACTCCCCAGTCTAAACACACCATCTGATAAGAAAATCACTCCCCCCTGTATCACAACTCATCCTCTTTACTTTATCCCCTTGGAAAGCCTTAATTTTAATTCTCCCTCGGTTGTGTTTTCAAATTTCAAGTGATAATTAAGAACCTAACGTATTCCTCCCGCACTTTGCATTTGTACATATTTACGTGCTTTCATACTTCCTTCTAAGTAGAGTCTTCCCAGTTTTCTGAGCATTTTATTACCCTTCTGCAACCTCACTTCAATTTATAAACCTTATTTGCCTCATTTGCCTGCACATGGTGCCTAGAGATGGGAACTGTTTGACCACGGTACAATACAGAACCATTCCTCAGAGTGGCTTTGAAAGGGAACAAATGCCATGTCTAACAAAATTAAGCTGTTCTGAAAAACTTATTCCACCAACTTTTTATTCAGGGAGGCAAACAAAAATTAAGCATTTTTGTAACCTTGGAAGCTCCCGCTTTGAAGTTTTTGGAATGGAAAGTTGTGGTTGTTGCTGCTGTTTGTGTTGAAAAGTGTTACAATGAAGATGCACTAGACTTCTAAAATTAATTAACAAAAAAATATGCTGAAACATGAATGAAATGTTTCAGCGTTGCCTGCCTCACATTTTCAGTTTAGCTTCAGGTTTCTTTTTCTATTTTTGGTTCACAGAGAATTTCAAACATCTTACTCTCAGCCTGCTTCAGAACAAAATCACACTTTAAATTTGGGATTTCCAACTAAATTGAGATAAGAGAGTTATCTATTGCTCCATTCTGTTGTTCAAACACAGCCTTCCTCAATCTGTATTTTTGTTTCTCTCTTTTACTCCTAATGGAGGATGGGAATAGTCACTTTCAATTTTGCTCCACTTGCCCTCTTTTTCTGAAGCTGCAATTTAGATGTCACTGTTGGCCTCTGATTAGCACAGATTGTTCTCCAGCTCTCCATGTACCGTACTTGACCGCGAGGGTGTGGGGAGGAACACAGAAGGTCAGAGAGAAAATCTCATCCTTAGGCTTCTTGGTCCAAAATTCATCTGCTGTGAATCAGCACAGCTCAGCTGGCTGGTGCCTCTGAAGAGCTCAGGTCTCACCGGGGGACATGCCTGTGCCACATCAGATGGGGTGAAGGCACATCACTGAACATTCTTTCATGCCAGTCAGCTCAGTGAAAGAAAATACAAAGATGAGGTGTTTCAAAATCTATTCCATTCCTACAAGTAGGCTGTTCACACCAATTTTCCTTCAGTTCCCTAACTTCTATGTTTGGCAAATATTTGGAGCAGGCAAGGAAGTCCTGCTTGAGGATCTACAGAGGGAAGGCAGTCCACCAAAGGAAAAGAGCTGGGGACAATAAAAGGTCTGGGGCCTGAGACTTAGAGTCAGATGCTCCCTTCTCTTTTTTAGAGAATTTCAAAATGCTTTGGTTTTCATTTCAAATCGGAAAAAACCCAGACGTTTTGCAATTGCAAAACCCTCCATAAAACTGAATGATCTTTCTCCCCACAGTTCCATCTGAAACAGATGGAAATTTCTTCAGTGAAGTGACCACTTAATTAAAACTATGTGATGGCAAATTAATACCATTTCAGCAGGTACTGGGAGGACAAGTGAAGACTGTCCGACCTTCTCCGGGTGTCTAAGACAACTACCTATTGCTTTTTAAGGTGTTTGGCAGTTGGTAAGTAATTTAAACTATGCTTGTCAGCTCCCAAATAGAAGAAATAAACGAACAAAAAAGAGCAAGATTTCAATTAAAGTTCATCATTAAAACAGGCCTCATGCCTTCCCTGACCACAGAGATTAGCTTTTGTGTCTGGAATTGCATTTCATAAACCTCCTCCCTCGACATGGAACATCTGCTCCCTTTAGGACTATTGTTTTACACCCATAAATAAAACATAAAATTACAATTTTGTCACTCTTCAGGCCAGATCTTCAGCTGGCATAAATCAATGGCAAGCAGTCAACCTCAGCAGAGCTCTGCTGACTTAAACCAAATGAGGATCTGGCCCCTGACGCTTTGGTGCTGAAGAAAATAATGTGTCTGGGCAGACTGTGTGGGACATTGTTTATCAGAGAATGTGTGTGAAAGTACGTGGAGCAAGTAACCATAAAGCATGATTGATCTCTCCAGCATATTTTAACACTTTTTTTTTTTTTTCCCCCCAGTGTTTACTGAAACCTTTTAGGTAGTGCAGTCTTCTCAGATATCATTTTATATTTGAAAAGCTTTCTAATTCATAATGAAAAGTTACGCGTCGCTCCAATGAACCTCTAGCTTCAATTACTTGCTGCGCAAATGGTTGGCTTGCATTTTGACCAATGTTTATGGTGCTTGGCAATTTTTCAGTAGCTACTTTACCCTGATATGATTAATTTCTTGCATAATATGAGGTTTTGCATGTGTGGAGCTGAAATAATCCTACTAGGCAGAAAAGGAAATAAAAGAGCTTGTGTGTTTCAGCTTTAAAAAACGTTTGAAACATAACATCACGATTTTAAGCGTGCCAATGATAATACAAGTTAGCCATGGATGAAGACGACCGCAAGAGACACGAAGCTTCTGAGGGGATTCAGCAGCATGAAAGTCAGTACTTGGCGAGTAAGGTCAGCAGGCTAGATCAGAGCTGGGCAGCCCCAGAAGCAGGGAAGCAAGAGACCAGCCTGGAGCTCATCGGATGTGATCATATCAGGAGAAGGAAGAACGGCTGCTGGTCCCCGTTTGCATTCCCAAATGCCAAATCCTTCTTTACCCGCTACTCTCCCTCTGCACCAGGAATGTTGACAAGTATTAGCTGCCCTGAAGCAAACGGGGGTGGAGCTTGAGCAAAGAAATCTTCGTTTTGAAATATGTTAACTTTAAGTACCCGAGGAATCTCCCTGGAAAGCTAGCTGTATGCTTTAGCTTCTTTAGCTGGATTGGGGACCTTATCAGGCTTTACAGTAGGTGACAGCATAGCGGGATTTGGATCTACGCAACCCTAAAAGACAAATATTGCCCACAGCTTATTTTTAAAGAATTTGAGTAGAACAAGAAACTCGACCCTTACTGCATTTTAAAGCAAAAAGATATTTCCATGGGACCTGGCAGAGTCCTCTTTGGGCTCTGTAACGTGAGCAATATGAAGCATCCTTACCCAAGCATGTTCCTGCAAAACCAACAGATACATCTTCTCCGATTCAGTTTCTCATTTAGTGTCCTAATGCACGCACATCCTCCTCAGTGATATAAGCTAAAATCCTCTGCTTTAAACTCAAGAGGCTCCTAGGTGGGCACGTGATCCCATGTGCTGATTCAGATGTGGGGAAAGTTTCAGCAGAAGTTGTGAAGCAGATCGCTGGAGGTGGTAACCTCTTAAACCACCTTCAGCAAAAGCCCTCAGGTGCCTTCAAAACTCCCAACCTCCATATTTTTACTTCGTACAATAGCACACTTGTCACCTTAATAGAAAGTACGTCTACATTGCAAATTCCAGTATAGCAAAGAGGTACTCAGGCTGGCTATAAATGAGCTAGCCATAAATGAGCCTGCTTTCTGGCAGGATAAATTAGCCCAGATGGAGCTAACACTGCCAAAAAGCAGGGTAAACGAGTCCTCTCGGTGTTCTCTGCTGTCTCATCTAGACTGCGGCCAGTATCCACAATGGTTGGTTTACAGCTAGCTGGGGCATTTCCACATTGTCATGTGGACACACTCGGAGCAATATTGTTATTATTGTTGTAACATCTACAAGATGACGGGAACTGAAGCTCAGTGGGGGTTGGTTACCTTTTACCTTTGCTTTTTAGTGCAGTGGGGTCGAGCCAGAGGTGACGGCACTGCCACCCTGCCTCGCTAAATGCAGCAGTTATTGCTGCTTACACAAATGTACATAAATTAGATGATCATCCTGGGTGATAATGAATACTGAGTAACCCAGTTAACCCAAGAAATTACTCCATTACTCTAGAATCATAGAATGGTCAGAGTTGGAAGGGACCTTAAAGATCATCAAGTTCCAACCCCCCTGCCATGGGCAGGGACACCTCTCCCTAGAGCAGGTTGCTCCAAGCCCCATCCAGCCTGGCCTTGAACACTTCCAGGGATGGGGCATCAACAACTTCCCTGGGCAACCTGTTCCAGTGCCTCACCACCCTCACAGGAAAGAACTTCTTCCTAATATCTAATCTAAATCTCCCCTCTTCCAATTTAAAGCCATTACCCCTTGTCCTGTCACTAGACTTCCTGACAAAGAGTCCCTCCCCAGCTCTCCTGGAGCTCCCTTCAGATCCTGGAAGGCTGCTCTCAGGTCTCCCCGGATATACCACAGTGAAGCACCTGATGCTGAGATTTTGAGGTTTTTTTTCCATTTAGCTTTTTTAAACCAGTCTTCTCTAACACTTTCTGTTTAAAATAAACAGGTGATGTATGTGGGATTAGCTGACCTGTCTGGGGTGACTCGGCTGCTTTGGCCCCTTAGGTTCGAAAGAGACTGAATCTAGAGCAGCATTACTCGGACTGTAGTTTTTCTTTTTAATGTCTAAAGGCTATTTCTTTGTGGATCTCAAACACTTCGAATGGTTTTGAATGAAAAAATAATCCATTAAAAAACTTAAGAAACATGTTAGAAAGTTACCTGAATTAGCTGAATTCAAAACAGGTCCTGGGTATCTGAAATCTGAAGTGATGTGGAACTTCATGCGGAACCTAGAGAGACAAAAGAAATGGAAAATTGAGCAACCTTTAAAAGTTCAGATATGTTGATAGGTAGAAAACTAATCAGTAAACACACTTCCAGGGAAGTGCTTAAGGCGGGATGGCTCATTTCAGCCAGGTGAAACACAAAACAAACTATGCTAATAGAAGCTGCACCAGTGTTTCTGCTTCTGACAATTAGCACATACACTAGTACAGCTGAAAAAAATCACATCCAATTTAATGCACACAAGCCAGCAAGACCCCCAACACCAACTCCACATATATCACAGTAAGACAATTCTATGGGTGTCAAAAATTCATTTCATCCAATAGTGGATAATTTTACAAACAGATGGCATGAAAATACACTTCAAATCGCTGGTTGACTTATGTGACTTTCCTCAGTACCACAAATTGTGGAGAAGACAACTTTAAAATGCCCCAGTGCTATCTAGTTTCCCAGTCCTGCCTTGTCTGGGCTTTGCAGCAAACTGGGGCAGAGCAATCAGCATGTGATGAAATCTCCTCAAAAATGTGAATGCAGCCCTTTCTTCTTCTGTATTTACTTACATATCAGTGTACCCCTGAAGAACTATAAACAGCTGAGAGCAAAAAATAAAGGGACCTCTGAAAAGTTTTATGTCCTCCAAACTATAAATGTCAGGTGGCAATACCAGGTAGTTTATTTTTCTGCAGAAATATATAATTTTTTTTCCCCACAAAAATATTTTCTCTGAAAAAAAAAGTATAAAAAGCTAGCTCATCACTGGCAATTTTATGAAATGCATATATAAATTTGCAGTGGGTACTGATGAATGCCTTTAGTAAGTTGAGTTGACAATTTTTTTTTCTCCTGCCCAAAGGAAAATCATGTGTACATTAAAAAGTGCTCACATTTTTAGCTTTTGGTGGTTCGGTTGTGGGGTTTTGTTTTGTTTTTAGATGTTGGAGGGGTAATGCAAAGTATCAGCCAGCAGTAATATGCCCAGAGAGCTGCATAAAAATGCAGATAAGGCAAAATTTTGGGATCTGGTGGCAAAGAACCACGATGGGCTGGGGAAATGCAAGGAGAGCAAGGTTTCTACCCAAGCCAAGGGCCAGCGATGCAGAGAGATGGAGCTGAGCACGTGCACATGGCTGGGGGGCAAGGGGCACACAGCACCTTTTCTGAAGGTGGGATTCCTCACTCCTGTGCTTTCCCTCCCCAATTAAGGGTTGAAACAAGCCACTGGAATCTACTGTATATCCTGGGGAAATGAATGCCCTGGCTGCTTTCCAACTCGTATTTCTCTTTTTCTACAGCAAACAAACAATAGGCCAAGTAGGATGTTGTGTGTCGCCCTGGGGAGTTAAAAAAAAAAAAAAAAAGTCAAGTATTGATAAACTGAGATTAATTTTTACAAAAATGTTTATATCAAGTGCATATGCTTTGCCTCTTGGCCATTATGGAAATGTCAGGGGTTTAATTGGCAGCTGTGAATAGCAGCACCTGCAAACAGCTCAGGGCTTGTTCCTGTGGTCTGGCAACATTCTTACTTTATGCTTTAAATAAAGGCTTACTCCCTGAGACAGAAATAACTGACAGGGGATGATTGATGATTGCCCATCACGCAATGGCTGACATCTACCATTCACCGAATCCATTTACAATTTCACTTCCAGATTTCATTAACAGGGCCGTGACATCCAGGAACGGGATTGATACAGATGGCAGCTCAGTTACAGAGTTCAGCTGATGCTGAGCGTATGGTTAAGCATGGAAAACAGATTACTCCCAGTTCCAATCTATCTCGTGTGGTACATTTTGGAAACACTATCTGTTTACTCCAGGTAACCTTTTATAGTTCTATTTATCCTGCCTAGTTTCAAACCAGATAGCAATTTTCCATAGTGGAGAATTTATAGTGCCATTTGCAAGGGGCGTTTATAAAATACTTACTTCCCTGAAATATTAAGACAACATTTTGGCATTCTAAAGGCTCCCCTCTTGCTTAAGAAGGAAACAAAAAATGCAAGCACGTAGAATCCGTGATTTCCCCCATCACAAACAGTCTCTTCTGAGAGTAACGTGGCTCGGCACAAATGGCTCACTCCCCACCACACACCTGCGTGGGTCCCAAACCCCAGTGGCCACGGAGCTCAGAGGCAAATAAAGAAGTTTCCAGCCAGAGGGGCCAGTCCCTCTTTGCTCAAAACTCCAGCTGACCTCTGCCGGAGATGGGACACGGCGTCCCACAAATCCTTGTTTTTTATCTCGAGCTCATCAGGTTTGGCACAGGCTGCTCTTCAGGAAGGCTGAGGCTCAAAATGCAATTTTCCATTTTCATGAAGAAGCTGGGCCAAATATCAGATCTGAAGTTAGTTTTCAAACCCCAGAATGTCTGGAGCTGCTCAGACACAGGATTTTAAGTCAGCTCATGATTAGGGTGTGGGATGCTTCTAAAATTCAGTCACCTTCAGGTTGTGGGCTTAGGCTTGGGAACCTTTCCTTTGGTTTTGTGTGGATGTGAGTACAGGAGGAGCAGAAAGTGGTGATGTGCCCCCCGAGCAGCTCTTGACTCTTTAAAGAGTACCAATAAATCTGAAGGGCCACCCCTGAACTGAACTTTGCTATTCTGCAAAAGTAAACAATCACAGCTTAAACACTCATAACCACCTGCTCCATGCAAACAGCCTCAAAGGAGGAAAGAAACAAGCAGGGTGAAAACTAGTTGTAGCATCACATCCAAGTGAATAAGGGTGACACTAAACCGATGGGGCTGCTCTGTACAGCTCAGCTGCTGAAAAATTACCTGAGGTACAACAGGGTTTCCCCCCCCCCCATTATTATTATTTCCCCCATCTTGCTTTTGCTTTTCTAGCTCCATTTGTGAAGTTTTTGGCCCCTCTCACAGAGACCTCTTTGTGAACAGGCAGGGACTGGAGCAAAGTCTGAAGGCAGGCAGGCAACCAGGGTTCTCGGGGTAGCTTCTAGAAGCTTCAGGGAGAAAGTCTTCACTTTCCCATCAGCTCACAACCTGTAGCAAGCTTTCAAAACCAGGCAGTGGGTTTTTTCTTAGATGCTCTATCCTTTTTTTCCTTTCTTGAATTCCGTGTGGTTTCACCCTCTTCTAAACTTTACTGTCTGTAGGGTCTTCTGAAACCCAGAGTTGTTACTTCTGTTCTTACAGCCCAAAGATCATTCTACTGCAAGTAGAAAGTGGTGTTAATGTGGTTCTTTAGCAGGTGCACAAAGAGCCAGTTTCCAGACTGACACTTCTAACAGCTTTCCAGAAACAGCTCTGCTTCATCTCAAAATTGCTGAGCCAAATCCATTCCTTCCATATTTCAACCAAGTTTGTCCATTTAAACCCCTACTTCAATCTCCATGTGTAACTGCTTCAATCTTCCTTCTAAAAAAATTCAGCAGTTCCCTTTTTTGTTATGATTATTTAAAGCAATTAAAGACGATCACACATAAACTCCAGAATTAACATTGTGCAAATATTTATACAGAAGCTAAAGCTAAGACTTTTGCCCCTTTCTAGGTGAAACATGGAAGATTTGTTCCAGAAAAAACAAACACATTGTCCAGTTTAACTACAGGCAGCATGAAAAGTCTTTCTACCTTATTTTAAAAAAAAATAATAAAAAAGAAATGTTATGCTCTTTGTAAAGAAAACGCCCTTTTTCTTTGTGTACCTTCTCTTACATGTGCCACCAACAATGGTAATAGATGACAGTACAGAGATTTTCCAGGAAATTTTCCCTAAAGTTGCAAAAAGTACCTTTCTGCAGCACGATTAAATTCAACAATTCAAAAAGGATTTTTCAAACTCATCAAAGATACATGAAAAATGCAGCAGCTGCAACAGAAACAGCTACTCCCCACTCTGGAAAGGAGGACCTGTGTGCACGGGTTTAAATGGGGCTTTTAAAAAGCTGACTTTATTCCTGTTTCTCTAATTCAGATCCGGATTGGATCTGCACTGAATTTTCTGCCGCCCAGTGCACAGCTGGAGGTAAGGGAACATTTTTTTGCTCTTCTTTGTGAATAACCTGTAAAAAACACACTAAGGCACTACTTCATGGCAGTCGATGCCACCTCCCTGTAGCAAAGCCTGGAAGCAGCACTTTTAAGTAAAGTTTGTGCTCTGCTGAGCAGGGGTCCCAAAATCTGGCAGACACACCTCGAAGCCAGGAAGGACTCCAGCCCAAGATGTTCAAGGGTGGGTAGACAGCTCTGAGCTACAGTCATTGGGGCTCTCTCCATAGCAAGTGGATAGAAGTCAGTGTTCCCAGGTAGGGAATCATCTCCTGCTGTGGTTGGCACCTAAAACAAGTCACATTGGTCATAGAATCATAGAATCACGGAATGGTCAGAGTTGGAAGGGACCTTAAAGATCATCAAGTTCCAACCCCCCTGCCATGGGCAGGGACACCTCTCCCTAGAGCAGGTTGCTCCAAGCCCCATCCAGCCTGGCCTTAAACGCTTCCAGGGATGGGGCATCAACAACTTCCCTGGGCAACCTGTTCCAGTGCCTCACCGCCCTCACAGGAAAGAACTTCATCCTAATATCTCATCTAATCGTGATCTCCAAGTGCCAGTTTCCTACCACTGACCAGATAAAACATCAAACCGGCTTAGACATAGGCAGCTGCTTCACTGCCATCTGAAGTGACATGAGACACATCCCATCCATAATAAAACAAATCTCTGGAGAAACCTTACTCATGCAGTTACAAGTTTCCTTTTTTTTTTTTTTTTTATGATCATGCTTCATCATTTTTCAGACAGGAAATAGATGGAACAGTAGGGCCAACACATTAAACAGCACTGGGAGGATCTTTGCTTCTGCCTTGCAGTTACGTGGAGCCAGGGGATGCTGCAGCATGGCTTGTAAAGACAGAGAAAGGTATGTCCAGCAAGAAAAAGCTCAACTTGTGGGTGCAGTGAAGTACCATCCCAGAATTTTGCCATCCACCAGGACATGGGTTGACTTTGATGTGATTGGGAGCTTCAGGACAGAGCACCAGTGAGGGCAGTCGGAGCTGACCTGCTGGCTTGGCACCACACGGAGCAGGGAGCACAGCAGAATCTCCCTAGTACAATAATCTCCAGGACACGAGTGATGAAGAACAGCTTGGGATAGTAATTTTTGCTACTATCCCAGTTAGTTCCCTGAGAAAATCATCCTAGGGGACTCTTCAGTGCTTTGGTTCTTTGGGACTGTGGTGTATTCTTGTCCCCAGATGACCCCTACAACCCTAGGATAACGGAGGAGAGACAGATGCTTCCACCAGCACATGCCAAGGGCTCCACTTACACCCTTAATTATTGCCTATTTTGACTTCCTCTCCAGAGGCATCAACTTTCCTGTGCCGAATGTATGGTAGCCAGAAGAGATTTTTGTGCTCAAAATTAAGTGCCATGCATCCAAATTTGGGACAAACATACTCCCAGGGCTACTTCTGAAGGTAAAACCTTCAATGGTTTTGACAGACTCAGCACCTGCAACAACAGGCACTGTGGAGAAGTTAATTAAATAAAAAATAACAAAACAGTATAAAAAGCCCAAAGTTATTTTACACTGAGATGAATGATACGTAATAAATTAAAGCTGCACTCAGTGACGAGCATGCTAAAGGACTGCTCAACAAACTGCTTTTTTGGCTACACATCATCCATCTGGTGCTCCCAATTAGGCAGGGATGTGGTGCAGAAGCGATGGACGGTTGGGTCATAAAAGCTGAAATCACAGCGTGGACTTGGAAGGCAGAGGTGGGAAGGTCAGGCCTGACACACTCGCTGCCTCACTCCTCACTCTCTGAGCCCTCAGTTTTGCAATCGGCACATTCCTGCAGCATAATAGGAATCCTGGCACAAAACTCTACACAACACACCATTTCCTTACGATTACCCAGCAAAATATCAACGCGGCCTTCCCAGAGCCAAGGAATCCTTCTCGTTTCTCCTGAAGTCAGTGGTGCTTTGGTTATTACTTTGAATCTCTGACAGTAGGCTTTTCAAAAATTTTCCATTTTAATTATTTCAAAACTTTAAGGGCTAACTGAGAACGGCATAAAGCAATGTAAAATAAATTGCTCTGTAAATTGTGCAAAAAAAGGGATTAATAGATATTGGTGAAGGTGCTGCTTCTCAGACGGTGTTTCCAGTTGCCTCAAGAGTTCCAACTGGCAATTACAATTGTTTTCAGCTCCCTTCCTTGTTTTCCTTTCCATAACAATGCGTCTATATATAACATAACAAAACACAACACAATCCAAGGTAACCCTGTAGAAATAAAAATGTGCTTTGGATCAGATCCTTGTTATTATATGGATGGTGAACATTTGATCTGTATTTATTGCGCTTGGACTGGAGCGTGCAGATGAGTAAGTGTCCTCAGTTGGGCAGTTAGCAGATCTTTACTTCTAATTTATAAATAAAGAGACTATGTTCCCATGAACAATGGCTCAAAGCAGCCCACTAACCATTGCCCTTGTGGCACTCCACTCAGACAACCCCCTTTCCCTTTTCTGCATGACTGTGGTTGAATTTTTAAGAGGGTTACCCTGTCTCATATCTCAACGGCACATGGTGTGGCACTCAATTCTTATTTTGAAATGTAGGAGAAAATTGTTTTTGCAGACACCAGAAAATATCAGAGATAGATCAATTCTACGTGGGACGTCCCAGGAAAAAAAAAACAACACAAAAAAACAGCTCCCCTGAGCAAGGGGCAGGAAAAGACAAGGGCAGAGAAATTTGTATTTGGACTGAAATAAGGGGAATCTTCCCCAGTTCAGAAAATTTAACCCCGGTTTGCTTCTAGGACAACATTTTTCTCGAAAGGAAAGGAAGCCACTCTGCCTCCTCACATCCCAGCTTCTGTTTACACAGAGTTATTGTGCAACTTGTCCACGCCATTGATCCTCTTACACTCTGAATCATGACATTTGCTTGGACCGTTACGACAAAACCTCCTTCATTTCTGGCAGATAAAATCTCTGTTTTCCATGCACAAGGGCAGACAACACAGTAACGAGAACACAAATCCAAGAGCAAAACACTTGCAAGTTCTTCAAGGCAACATGTTGAAAGGGCGGAAAAGTGTGTCAGAAGTGAAAAAAAGGGGCCACCAAATGGGTGTAAATACAATTCTGCTGCAAGGCCATTTTTCACTGCCAAGAAGGTGTAAAGAGGCCTCAGTACTAACGAGAATCAAGCCATGAGGCAGAGAAGACAGATGTTGGCTTGCAGCCCACAGATAAATTAATGGCAGAGAGCAGAGTAGAGCCTACAGTTTACCCCAACAGTGTAACTCAACCAATTTTAACACAACCACATACCCTAAGAATTTCATCCCAAAGGCAGCAGCCCCTTTCACTGCACAGAGTGTGAGTGAAGGACAAATCCCCAAGGGATGACAGCAACCTCCTGCCAGCTCAGGCTGGATAACCTACCAACTGCTCACATTGAAAGCATCCTTGCTATAGGTTCCTCCCAGCTTTCTCCAATATGAACAACAGCTTGGGAGTTAACTTCTCAGAGAAGTTTTGAGATGACTTATCTATGTCTTTACTCAACTCTCTAAGAATGATCCCGCTGCAAAAATTCACGCTGAGGAGAAATTAATAGCCCTTCAGGTGAACTGGAGGCAGCCTTGAATTCTGGAAAGATGGGTTGATCTGGATTTTTAAAATTACAGACAATCCATCCTGGTAATTTTTATACATTCACATGCAAGAGCTTTATATTTTTACTTCTTTATTAAGAAAGAGACAGGTAAAACAGGTAACTAACAAATGTTACTGACAGAGGAGACACAAAATTTATCACCTCTCCCACCAAAGGCATTTAGAGAACTCCATGCAGAACACCAGCACGAGACCTCTCCTCACCATGCCTCTGCTGTAATTGTGAGGCTCAGCATCTGTGCTGCAAACAACTATTTTTTTTCCAGGGCTTCATAATTCAAGTTTAACAGATTGCTCTAGGCTGACACATGGTTTCAACTTGGGAGCAAGCATTTCTTTTATAAACGGCTTTTTCTTTTTCTTTTAAATGGTGATTTCTTTTTGGTTTTGCTTGTAATGTATGTAAAATGATTTGGGATGCTTTTTGCACTTGTGTACTGTAACTCAAAAGCAGCTTTCATTGGAACAGTGGAATTTGGCAAGTGAACAGTCAATATTGCCCTCTAATTGCTTTTAGCATCTTTGCAAAAATAAAAACGTCATTTAAAATGGCTGAGATATTTCAATTTGAAAAGTGGCTACTGAACAGGCACAATAATGGCATGGATTTTCACTTTGTGTATGTAATGCACATATTCAGCATAATGCATCCCTAAAATATACATCTCCAGATTAGGCTTCTACTAATCACTGACTTTTTTTCTTCTTTTTTTTTTTTTTTTCTTCCCACTTCAGTGCCTGAAATGGAAAAATAAAATCTTTTGGGGTTGACCACTGAACATTTTTCCTTCCTCCTCTTTCTCCATCGAAGTCCAAACCAATTTCCTATAGGGGTAACAGAAGGTTCCTTCTGACCCAAAATGTACTGTAGCTTCTCCATTTGGGGGTCCAAAAAACCCAACCAGTAACAGAAAAAAATACATAAACAAAAGCTACACTAAACAACCAATAAAAAATGAGACAAGGACATGATCATGCCCTTCTCCTTCCTGTTGTCCCCCATGTCACACTCTGAGAACTTTTTTTCTTCTTTTTAAGTCCTTATTCCTTTAGAAATCTGAAACATATATTGACTTGGGAATATCTTTAATTCTAGGCTACCAGGTACCAGAGGAGGATGTGGTCCACTCACAGGTCAATAGGAAGTGGGAAGTGGTACCTCCTTTCTCTGCTGATGGCCTTGAACAAGTCTGGGTTTTGCCAGCGACAGGGAAATGCCTATTGTGTGAGATCTGCCAGGCTGGGGGGACATCTGCGGTCCTGCATGTCACCTGGAGCTCAAATACCCACAGTAGACTGGACCAGGAGATACCACGAGCCTCCCCACAGCACAACGTGGCTTTTGGGTGCTTTGAACCTCTCAAATGACCACATCAGCCTCTTCTCTCCATCACGAGACATGTTTTAAGATTGTGGGGTTGTTATAAATACATCGTTTTCGTTTGCCACGCATTGTTTTTAACAGGCAAATTGGCACTACACTTCTGTCCTTTTCTTCTACACTTGTGAAGATCAAAGCCTTTGTTTATGGTTGGGTTTTGGGGGTTTTTTTATTATTTTTTTTCTTTATAAGTAGCTATGGATGAGTCTATGTTCATGCGACTCCAGAGCCTGAGGCTTTAGGAATCATCACAAGAATTTCACTAAACATCATGTGTTGACAGCGGTGCAAATAGCGCACATTCACATTGTCAATTAATTCAAGAACATCAAGAACCACGACCACGTTTCTCTAAAAGGCAGCAACAAGCCAGGGAGGACTGGCTGGGAGAGGGGGCTGAGCAAACAGGCATCGTTCAGACCTTTCCATCCCCACGCTGATGGGCTTCAGTGTGAGAAGTCCTCACCCATATCTTCTCCGTCCACCCCTCTTGTCTGAACGGAGCCGCCACAGTCACTGAGAGGCTTCTAAAACGTGGCACTAAGTTCCAATATGCCATTCTGTGTCTTTTTCTGACAGGTAATCCTCAGCTCCATCTGTCCAGATGGAGTTGATTTGGCTGAACTATGCTGACCCAGGTGAAGGATTTTCAAATATAAATGGTACCAATACAACTTTCTCTGGCAACAAAGTCGTCCTGTGTTACAATTTCCACCATCTCTCCCCCAAGCCTGCCTTATAAGGAGAGGGTACCTTCTACTGGGATTCCTTCTGTCATTAATCTACGTCTTCTTTCAACAATAAAAGAAATATGGAATGAGATTACCAGAATGGATGGCCTGGTGCAGACTAGAGAACACTTCTTTTTAATAGGGATTTAAATTTGACATCAGTTAAATGTCTTGTGCCATCATGTTTCAGCTCGGTTATGTGGATTCTGGACCGCACTGCCTACTCGGATGTGAATGCACCGCACTGATTTCTGGCTTCTCCCCTGGCTTTTCAGAGGAACTGAAGCCCCATGTCCTGCTTCAGAGCTCGCTTGCTTGGCCAAGGCCACTCAACACTGTGGTACAGGCTGGTGGAAGCTCTGTCTGGCTACACTGTCTGCCCAGGTCAGCTGGAAAGGAGGAATAATAGGCAGGAAAGGAACTTCTTGTCTCCATGCCACTCCCAGGAAACAGGAATATTTCCTTGAGTTACCCTCCTGTGAGAGGAAAATAGGGCCAATGGAGCAAGTGTTGTTTGGGTTTTTTAAAAAATATGATTTATCCTGTGAATCCAACTGCAAGAGAAATAGGTTTGGTCCATTCATGCATCCAGCAGCATTCACACCAGACCTGAAGGTGAGAAATGGAAAGCTCCTTCAAGCCCTTACACTAAAACTGGTATGAATCGTTTTCTTTCAAAACTTCAAACCTCTTGTTGGTCCTGGGACTATTTCTACTGACTCCAAGATACCACACATTAAATTCTGGTTGCTTGTACTTACCTCCAAAGAAATCACTCTGGGTAGTAGGGAACAGATTTAAAAACAATAACCGAAAAGAGTATGTGTTAATTTTCACTGCTAACTATCTGCCTAATATTGCTGATCAAATCTTTGATTAAAATAACATCAGCAGCTGAGTCTGGGTGCCAGGGAAGGAACTGAGCGGGTTCAGACTGTTATAATAATTTGGATTTCTTAAGTGCTTTGTGATAATACAGTACCCTGAAGAGCTAATATTTGTTCAGTAAGGGCATGCAACATGATTCTTTTATTTCCTCCCTCCCTCTCTCGCATGCAGTTTTTGATAGATACTAAGACGTGTTTTTATTGTTTCTCAATAATATTGAGGCAGTATCTAGAGTTTTCACATTTTCATTGTGTGCAACATAAAGAAAGATTCTGCTCTAATTCAAAGAAAGTGATCACTGAATAGACAAAGCGGAAAAAATCAGGGGGAAAAAAAAGGCTGGCAAGGTAGTGAATACTGTAGTCCTTAAAAATGCTAAATCATCTTCCAGTTATTTGTAACATGCCTTACTGCAGTGTCTAGCAGCTATTACACTGTGTAATCAAAGAGTAACAGATATCCCCTGTTCCAGAGAATGTACAGTACAAAAATAAGATGGGAGAGAAAAGAGAAAGGGGAAATCACCTGCCCAGCCTGGTGTCAGAGCTGGGGATTCACCAGCTCGCTCAGGAGCCAATTCCCAAGCCAAGCTGCTGGGCCATACAGTGTAATTCACTGGCAACCACAATACCTTAGTCTTGATTTTGACACATAAGAGGAGAAGGTGCCTGCACAGGAAGCGTCCAGAGATGATATACAGAGGTAGAAGAAAAATGACAGAAAGACCATCTAGGATTTTCTGTCTCTGGTTATGTGATTCGTCAAAGGCTGCATGATAGCCATGGAATTTGAAGGGAGGTTGAAAGGAAGAAAGGACAGGTCTTTGCTGCTGAACTTGCAGATTAGTTTATGGGAGCATATGATTACTTGTGAATATTAGTTTATGAAAATTTACAGCATTAGAGGTAATGGGAAAACATCTTCTCCTTTGGCCTGTATATTCTTAGAGAGAAAAGGCGGGACCTTCAACAGAGCCTTTCTTACTCTGCAGAATCCCTCACTTTTACCCTAGACTAGGAAGAACTTCTCTTGCAACACATTTTGTAATCCTTAGTGACCCTCTTTTCTTTACGGCATTTCATGAGAAGAGGCTTGTTCAAGTAAAGACCAAAAAAAAAGGCCTGAAGACCAGGTGTTATACAGTAAAAGACCAATGCAAAAATTATTTATTCCCTCCTCTCCTGCTCTCAGGCCACATCCAATTTAAACTCACAGTTACAAGAAGCTACAGGAGAAGAGTTTTAAACAGGAAGAGGGCAGGTTTAGATCACTATGAAGGTTGTGAGGCACTGGAACAGGTTGCCCAGGGAAGCTGTGGCTGCCCCATCCCTGGAAGGGTTCAAGCCCAGGTTGGATGGGGCTTGGAGCAACCTGGTCTAGGGGAAGGTTGTATGGCAGGGGGGTTGGAACTAAATGATTTCTAAGGTCCCTTCCAACCTGAACCATTCTATAATTCCACAAAGTGCTTGGACAGTGAGATCTCAAAGTGAGATCTCTCTAAGGTGCCTCGAACTGGGCATCCAAGACTGAATGCCCCAGCTCATACCCCCAGCTTCTTCATCTAGAATGAAGAGCATTTCTCAGTCACACTGACTCAGGAAAACTGACCGTGTTGGTTCAGTGTTCCTCAGCAGCTGCCAATGTATCCTCACCCAAAGAAACTTCCACTTTTTAATAATAAAGTTGCTTTGGTACCAAGGAATGCTTTAGATGTCTAAGTGTAACACATTGCTGGTCTGGGTGGGGAGTCACATGAAAAGACAGGGCCATGCCTAATGCTGTAAGAAGAAACTAGTTCAGCAAAACAAAATAATATTACAACTCTGGGAAAAAATAGGCAGAACAGCCTGAGGCTTTAACATGGCCCTGACTTGTACTAGATCTATAAACTGATACTGTATACATACAGAATACATGTATAGAAATTCTTGCTGCTACTTTCTCAATTCTGCAATTCAGTGTTGTATTTTGGGGATAAATCCTGAGCTGCCAAGGTTTGAAAACCCTAGAACCAAGTGATGACAGGAGAGACATCCTGCAGCCAGCGAGTGGAGCAGCTGAGCGGGTTACCAGATAACCAAAAACCCCAGGAACACAGACAAAAGCAACAATAAGATGACAGATAAGTTGGAAAGGATATATCTTATCACTAAAAATAATAGAATTTGCATGTATGAGATGATAATCCTTGAATTGCTTCTTTGCAGGAAGCGGTTCTATGGCAGTAAAATCCACAGGGTTTCAAAAAGCCCACCTGAAGGAAAGCTGGAAAAGTATCTCAGGCTTTTATACTCTCCCTGTGGGGTGGGAAATTCTGATTCCAATGACACCAGTAGGTAAGGGACTCATCAGATACAGAAACCATCCCTTGGCAATCTCCTCCACTCATAGTAATTTGGTGGCAGCTCTGAAAGATGAGGTGATAATTAGAGCTTGAACACAGAACACAGAACTATGCTCTTTGAAAATATTCCATCTACCTGCCTTCTCACTCATTATTATTTACAGAGGTAGCTTAATTCCTGGAGCTGTTAGAGAAACTGGTTGTCTAATGAAATTTAATGGCGTTTAAGGGGCAACCAAGATCTCGGAGAACTACATTCTGCAGGAACTTTCCACCTTCTGCTCTTGAAGTCCATGGTGGTAATATTCCCATTACGTGAAATGTATGATTTTATTCTCCATATCAATGAGTAAAACTTTCCCTCTAAATCCAGCCTTTTTTTAATTGCTTGAAGGCAATAACAAATGCAACGTGCCATGGTCTAGTCCTGCATTCATAGTGACTGTCTGCAGGGGTTTCTTCCTCAGATATTGGTATGTACACAGACACACATCTTACACACACACACACACACACATATATTTATAAATACATCTAGGCATAGGACTGTATTTATGATATAAAACGATTGCTTCCCTTTTAATACCCAACTCATGAATAATTTGGGAATACTGAGGTATTTTCTCCTGCATTACAAGACTTAATTGTTTGGCTTCCTCATTTATCTTTGGCTCTGATTTGCAATCTATGCCTTTGCACAGCTTTCATATATCTAACATTTCTTTTGTCCCTTGCCCGTAACATTTAATTCTTCTCCCACTGATTATTTATCTCTGTAATTTAAAGCTATATTATTTAATGCTACAAGCTATAAAGTGTTTGGGGATGCCATTTGGATGAAGGATGCCGCACAAAATAGAACTGTCTTGTCCTACGAATCCAAGATTTTCATACGTACCACACACACCATTTGCACAACCACAGCACAACCATCAGTTCCATATCAATATATTGTTTATTTTTTCAGGATATCAAACTGTACATACTTGGAAATATATAGAAACAGAAGTACTTTTTTCTTCTTATTTTGCTGAAATGTTTAATCTTTAGTGTCTCAAACTAAAAGGAAGCAGAAAAAGCTTTTGCTCAAGTAGCAACAGTGACCTCTAGTGTGTTTTTTAATTTTTTTTCTCTTGCATTTACACCCATTGTTCCTTTAACCTTTAGGGCATTATTTAAGAACAATTTTCCGGGTAGTATTTGGACTAATTTTCTTATTGACTCAAGCCTATACCAGAATGTGATTCTGGGGCGATCTTCTTTTATCCTCATAATCTATGGTAAAGCAAGTGTATCTCCATTAATGACTGTAATTATCATATATAAAGTTGTCATTTAAATGAGCAATCATCTCTCTCACACACACACACACACACACATACACAAATTGAGCTTTATTTGTAGCAGGAATTGAAATTTGGCTAAATATCCTATTTAGCTTCAAGCAGTAAACATCAGGAGCACAGATTGCATTGGTTGACAGAGTTTGTCAGCCAAGACCACAGTTGGGGTTTCCCACTGCCCCCCCATTTCTTTTTTCTTCTTTCGTTTTCTTTTTTTTCTCCACCATTCTAGTCTATACCATGCCCAGATTGTCTTTCAGATGAGGAATGTTGCAAGAACACTCCATAGTGCATACAACTGTTAAATTGGCACTGCTGTCACTAAGCCTGTGTCAGCACTTCCAATCTAAGCTGCTATTTTCAGGAGTTTAAAATTCAGTTACATGAGCCGTTCTGTACTGGCACTTGATGCACGTGGCCCTTCAGGGAAGAAGGTTATTCTGAACTGGAGAAGCATGTGTTGGCATCGCAGGGGGATTTCTGTCTGGGCATTTGCACGTTTTGGAGGCACATTGCAAATTTTCAGGCATGACCACTAAGACCTGTTAAACTTTCAGAAAAGCAAATAGAAGATCTCCTTACGACAGCTCCTCTCCCACTCATTCTAGTGATGTCAAAGCCAGCCTATTAATAAAACCTTTCTCTAAGATCTCCTGATTTTTACAAAGAAAAGTGAATTGTTGATGAGCTTGCTTAAGCCCAGGTAGTCATGAGAAGAAACTCCTTGCAAGTTGAAGAGAATAGATCCAGGGATACATTTAAAAGCCAAGCATCTGCAGAGTGCATGTGTACTACTGAACAAAACTACAGACACAAGGAGCAGCCGAGCCCTCTCACGTGCTAACAGAACCCCATATTCTGCACCCTAAATTATGTCTGGGCACTGCTATTTTACAGTATGACCCTGGTTTTATTCATCTGTTTGTGTACACATGGAAACCCCTTCCCTGCAGTGCTCTGAGCCCCAGTTCAGCCAGCATTCACACTTAACCTGAAGTAAGTGATCTCAGTGCAACTATTCACGTGCTTAATGGAGGACACATCCTCAAGTGGCTTGCTGGAGTTTCTATTTTACACTCCAAAGAGCATCTCCCATTTCTTTGCTTCAGAGCCAGGGATCCCTGTGATCTATCAAAACACTAAGATGTACTTTTGAAGACGACAAACCGGGACTCCATCTTTCAGTCATGGCGCTGAACTTCCAATTTTCCTTCCCACAAATGTGTGAATTAGGGATGGTGATGGCTTTAATTTGATTCCTCTGGCTCTTCTCAAGTAGTGACAGCACCCCAATGCCAATTTTTATTTTAATTTAAGGGTGTCCGGATCTAGGTAAGGGTGGAAAAGCTTTGCTCACCTATACAGATGAAAAAATGAGTTCAAGAAGTCCAGGAAAAAGATGCAAAGGGATTATAATGTTTAGACCTTCAATGTGCTGGCTGCACAGCTGAGGAGGAGGGAAGTCAGGTTTCTGCTTGGCTAATGGAAAGGAAAAAGAGCAATAAAAAGAAAAAAAAAAAGAAATTGCAGAGATCCCAGACGTGTCTCATGAAGGGCTTGGATCTACATTCCTTGCACACCTTGGACTCCCACTGACGAAAACCAGGGCTTGGCATTGAAAAGTGAAAACGGCAGCACAGAGCTCGTGATGAGAACGGTGCCGTACCTGCAGCCTCACAGCAGGGCAAGAGTGAAACGACATCATGGCTCTACTGAATTTGAGGAAAGGCAGGTGGTTGGTACCTGGCCAGCCTCAGGCTGGTCCAAGGAAGGAGATGGGAAGGCGGCAGCCGAAGTTATGAACACAAGAGCTGCCCAAATCTGGGATGAAACCAGCATCTCAAGGCCAGGTTGGATGGGGCTTTGAGCAACCTGGCCTGGTGGGAGCTGTCCCTGCCCATGGCAGGGGGTTGGAACTAGATGATCTTTAAGGTCTCTTCCAACTCAAAGCGTTCTGTGAGCTCCGTGAGCCCTGGCCACAGCCCTGTCCTAACACTGGTCTTGTGCAGCATATATTCCCCAAACCCGGCATCTTTCCCTCTCCTAGCCCTTGTTCATTTCCTGACAATTAATTTTGCTGAACTGGGCCCCACCTCAACACCCTACTTGCAGGCTGGTCCTTCCTCTCCAGNCAGCCTGCTTCTACAGTAACGTTCTTGCTCTGCTGCCAAGACCACAGCGAGACAGCGTGGGAACAGCTGCACGGATCTGAGGTTTAATTTTATAGACTACCTACAGATGTGATATTTTCTTCTCATTTCTTATCTCCATACACCCTTCTTTTCCAACAGAAGACCGAGGTGCTGGCAGAAAACTGCTGGAGCCTCCCATGAGCTGATGCCCAGGTGTGCTGGGGCTTTGACAGCTCTATGCAAATATGCCATTAAGGTCCAATGCTGAAATTCCCCATGGTCAGCGGTAATACTTTGTATGTATTCAAGAGCACCACGGAGCTCAGAGAAAATAAACACGCTGAAAAAGCCTTCAGCTGGACAAAGAGAGGTGAGGATTCAGCAGGAATATTTATTTTGCTCTGAAAGCAGCAGCGCTTCCATCAGTGCTTATTTGCGGATATAGCAAAATGCCATTTGCAAGAAGCTGTGTCTGGGCTTTAGGGGGACAGACGGACAGAGCGAGCCTCTATTTTTAGTGAAAAACCTTCAAAATCTAGAATTTGCTTAGCAGCAGGTAAAGCAGGAGGAGGAAAATGCCAGAAGAAATTACATTTTTCCTAACAAAGTGTTGAAGAGTGGTTTTTCTACTCAGTCCTTCTCCTTTTCCAGGTCCAAAGAGCCCCTTCTTTAGCTCCTCAAGGGAAAACTTGTTACCAAATGCCCTAACGAGGCAGGACCCTCCTCTGCCCTGGCCTTGCATGGTCAGAGGATGGTCCAGCTCTTGCAACCCCGTGTTAGGGCTGGATTCAAAGCGGGGAAGGGGAAGGGGAAGGGGAAGGGGAAGGGGAAGGAAGCATCCTCCCTGCTCAGCCCATGCAAGTTGGCTGCAGAGGAAGTGATGCTTTTCCCAGGAAACTCCAAAAGACAGTCTGGCAATGATGGCATCTGACCTGGGAACTCTTCCCCCAATATTGGTCTTTTTATACTTTCTAAAGGTGGGATGAAGTCTACATTCTNCTGAATTTGAGGAAAGGCAGGTGGTTGGTACCTGGCCAGCCTCAGGCTGGTCCAAGGAAGGAGATGGGAAGGCGGCAGCCGAAGTTATGAACACAAGAGCTGCCCAAATCTGGGATGAAACCAGCATCTCAAGGCCAGGTTGGATGGGGCTTTGAGCAACCTGGCCTGGTGGGAGCTGTCCCTGCCCATGGCAGGGGGTTGGAACTAGATGATCTTTAAGGTCTTTTCCAACTCAAAGCATTCTGTGATCTCCATGAGCCCTGGCCACAGCCCTGTCCTAACACTGGTCTTGTGCAGCATATATTCCCCAAACCCGGCATCTTTCCCTCTCCTAGCCCTTGTTCATTTCCTGACAATTAATTTTGCTGAACTGGGCCCCACCTCAACACCCTACTTGCAGGCTGGTCCTTCCTCTCCAGCCAAACCAAATCCCATATTGAGCTGAAGAACACTGTCTTACAAATGCTGGTTTCTCCCACCAGCAAAGCACAGCTCCTGGAGTTTTCAGAGCTTTTCTTCTTTTCCCCTTACCCAGTCTGTAAACAGTATAAATTAGTAATCAAAAAGATACAGCCCTCTGAATCTTTTATGATGGTGTGAGCGAGAGAGAAATTTGCAGACCAAAGGCTCTAATACACACATATTTGTAAAGGTCTTCTTTGTTTAAGTAGAAGAGTGAAAAGGCTGGAGGCTGGTCCCTCCCCTCACCTGCTCTTTTTGAGTTAATTACAATCTGAATGAGATGCCTGTCTCAGGGTCTTTCTTCAGGGCACTTTCTTGCACAATACCAGAGATCTACATCAATTATCACAACAATCCTTTTTATTACTTAGTTTTAAAATGCCCACTTGTAAAAAAGTTACGCTGCAGCCCCGAACAACTTGAAATGCTGTCGGAGATTCAAATTGTTTCCTGCAGAAGGGCTGCTCTGCTGGTCACTCTTCCCGGTGGGTGAGTCTGGCACGGACCAGTAACAGAAACCCAGGGGAGAAATGGGGCCATGGAAGCATGATCCTTTCTGAGTTACACTGTCCTGCTTCCTAAAATCAATAGCTCCAGGACTTCCTGACATGGAGGTTCCACCTACTTCATTAATAACCACCAATAGACCTCTAATAAAGTTCCCTAATCCCATTATTTAATTTATTTTGAATCAATTTATTCTTTGGGTCTCCTCAGCATCCTGTATCAATGAGGAGCACAATTTCATTACGTGCTGTGTGAGAAAGCGCTTCCTTTTGGTCTTGTTTTTCTCAAACTCCCTTCTTTGACAATTTCTGGGTGCCTTCTTGGTTTCATATTTGTTTTTTTTCCAGGCTGAATGAGCCACGGGGCTCTACGGGAGCAGCAAAGTTCACACACACCAGTCAGATAGGAGAAACTTCAGGTCCATCCCTGCAGCTAAAGGAGGGCAACAGTGCTGACCCACCACAGCCCCCGTTACACAAAAGCACAGGCTTTGTGGAAGGGGCTGGGGGTGGAGAGGGAAATGAGAGAAGTGGAAAGCAAAAAAAACCAGCCTAAAGAGTTGAAGAGGAGCTTCTCTAGCTTAAAATGAAGGAACCACCACTCCTGGGGTCAGGTCCACAAGCAGAAACACTAGCTTTACTTCAAAATTCTAGGAAAAGTGNCTGCCTTACTAATTTTTTTTTTTTTAAATGGATCCTTTTTCTGAGAAAGAGGAAAGAATTGAGGATGGGGTGGGGTAAGTTAAGTATTTCAATGGAAAAAGCACAATGGCAGAACTGGAAGTCTTCCCGATTATAAACTAAACACTGCACTGAAGACTGTATTCAGTTATTGGAGACTAACTGTACTGAAAATTGGGTTGTTGGTTTTTTTTACCCCCAAGAGATACTTTGCTCCCATGCATCCGATTGCATTGCTTTGCGTGATTTTTTCAGGAAAACAGACTTGAGTCACTTTCCAAGTCAGAAGAAGTGGTACTGGCTGCAAAGGTATCAATATTTCATCAGGTCTTTGTTCAGCACTGGTTTTAGCTTTTCTTAATGGTGCACTTTACCAGGCAGCTTTTTCATACATCATTAAACAGCAGCTATAGCACTTGTGCCCTGTTCCTGATTTACCGTAGATAGTAATGTTTAAGATCACATTAAACACCACACATGCTCTCAGCTATTTGAGCAACATCAGAGTAATGAACAGTCAATAGTCTTACTAAATTAGTACCCTTTGGAGCTCTCCTTACTGAATCAAATAAGTATCCGTGGTCCTCTGGTGAAGGCAATTCCAATGTGAAATAATGAATTTAGTATCTAATCAAAACTTAGGGGTTCCTTTTCCCTTCTGACTTTCAAGAGTAAATTATGTAAATTATGTAGAATAGATCTAATACTTCCAGTGCCCAAGTCCTGCAAGATGGTGCTGCTGAGTGGGATCCCAAGGTCCAGCCACAGGCTAATAAATGAGGGAGATAAAGGCAGAAGGTTCTGGGGTTACAGACACTCAAACAAGAAAATAGGCTCTGGTCTGAGGTCACCTACCTGTTCTGCCAGAGACTCTGGATGAAATGCCACATAACCTATTTGTACCTCTGCCTCCTCTCAGCATTGTGAGAATATCACTGCTTCCTAATCCCAGCTGGCTTTTTATGGTATTTGTGGACATTGGAAAAGCTTTTTTACAGCTTACTGGTGTGGCCCAGCACCACTAAGTCCTCCTCATTGATGTCTAAAAACGTTGCTGTAATTAATTGTGAGACTCCTCTTAACTGGAAGGAAATAGGAGGCAGGAATCGAGACGAAAGATACCCAATCACTAAATAGCTTGCAGACCCTGGCCAAGATTTTTTAAATACAGGAGCCTGGCACTCACCTCCCTGAACCTAAACATGGAGCATATCTTCCCAGCTGCTGATGCACTGATTTCACATCAGTGGTACCCCAGTGTGCAGGCACACACCTAACATCACATTCCCCTCTGATTTTTTCACTCTTAATCCCTCCACAGACCTGAAGAGCAAAGCGTTTGCACTGATCTCCATAGAAACAAAACAGGGCTTTGAAAGAACAAACTGAACCATACAATCTAGGAAGCAGATGCTATGAGCAAAGCTGTGCCACTGGCCTATGGGACAGTATCAGAGGTAATGGAATTTATCCTAAATTTAGAGGAAATGATGTTTTCTCTTCCTTGTCTTCCATTTGCAAAATGTATCACATACCAATAACGTCATTGGCCCTTTAAAATGCTCTGTGATTCCTTGCAAAGAAAGTACTGTATTTTTAAATGAAAATTTATGTTTGAAAAGAACAGCTCTGTGACGCAGCCTTGATATTCTTTACAAGTCGCTGTTCTTACTCTTAACACTATCACTCCCAACCAGGATGGCCTGCTCTTACATAAACAACTACTGGCATGAGGGTTGTATTTAAAGGGTAAGGATGCCAAAGCAGCATTTGAATTTATCAAAAAATATTTTAAAAAGTTTTGGGGGAAGTGCTCTCAGTTCTAGAGAAAGAATTACAAAAACCCGGAGTTAGAGAGTTAGGTCCTCTACCTAATAAAGATAGATTATATATAAAGTAAAAATTATAAAAGTAAAAAAACAAAGTAAAAATTATAAATAAAGTACCTTTATTTGTTCTCTACCTGGCTCCAGCAGATGACAAATAGGGCAGAACCACAACTGGGGCATCTGTGGTTAAAACCATATATTGCACTCCAAAATAGCATGAAGCATGTGGTGTTTCATTCATGCTTTTGGGGTTCTCTACAAACCTCTGGGCAAAGCTCATACCGTGTCCTTCTGTCCAAGGCACTGTCTGCTGTTTGTCCTTTTTATAATAACACTTCAGTGTATGACAATGACCTTTACACGTGTGGTGTCATTAGGGCCACAGATAAAACCCTGCTTTTACCCTCGTTATTATCCATTTCCCCTGAAGTTTCAAAGGGCATGTGCATTGAGGTCGGGCACCTACCAAACCTGGACTTTACTGGAAAACCAAGCCTAATTATTTGTCATTAAACACACAAGATTATATCTACACTGCAGGAGCCTAAACATCCCACTTTCCTATTTCACCTAAACATTTAGAAGTCCAAAATTTTGATTCTTAAAAGCCTTGGCAACTGCTTTACTCTATGCACAGGCATAACACCTGCCCCATCAGATTTTGCACCTTAAAAGTCATGTGTTTTCTCCAAGCCTACCCAGCGACTTCAAAGAGATTTGTTCCACGTGTATGTGTATAAAATCAGCTGGATGGACTATGGTGCAGAGCCGCCTGCCTCACCCCCTCCCCAATAGCTAGAGATACAGCAAAATGTTGCAAGGAAACACAGCTGATATTTTTTTCTCCAAAAAGGTTTACATTTCCTTTTGCAAAATGCTTCAATTTTTATTCACATTTTAACCTGTTGGTCCCTTTTTAAAAGGCTCCCTTTTCTGCAGTGATTTAAAACTGCGGCATTTCCACATGAAACTGAGCAACAAGTACCTACCAAAAGCAGTCACATTTTTCCTTGCCTTTTCCACAGCAGGGTCACAACATCGTCACAACCAACTGGATGTGCTTGTGCTCAGTGGGGTGGTGATGAGGAGCTTTTTAAAAGAAAAGAGAGAAAACAAACCATTCCCCAAACTTTCTGGCCAGGCTGTTTAGCCAAAACCACACCGTAATGTGGGTCACAGCTGCAACCAGCCATGTGCTGCCACAGGCTTTCACCCAAAGTGCTCTGAAGTCTAGAGAAAGATATTATTAATTACAGAAGGCTTTGGATGAAGCCAGAGCAGAGGAAACAGTACTGATACTTATCATGAGCCAGGAGGTTGTTTCTCTTTCCTGCCTCTGATTGATTTTGTCATTCACTTGTGATTCCTTACTATTTTCTCCTGTACAAGGATCAGTGAGAGAGCCTCAGAGACAGCAACTGATCAGGAATCACGTTTGAATTTTATGTTTTCCACCAGCCCTTGTTTTGTTTGAGCTCTTAAAACAAACATGATTTCAAACCCCTTCTCACGCCCAAATCCTGCAAAGACACATACCTTTAACTTTGCAGGCAGTTGTTTGTCAGTTCTGGATTTAATAGGCATGCAAAATAGCTGTACAAGTTTCTGCATGTTTGGGACCTTGAGTGCTCACAGTTCTATTAACAGGATTCATTAGCACAGACTAATCCATGAGGAGAAATCAAACTAGGGCCTTAGTTTAATTTCCTTTAATTGTAAAAACAAACAAACAAACCAACACAATCCCTAAAAATACCCTTTTATTACCAGAAGGTCTCAGTGTTTTAGAGGGATTTCCCAGAACCACTTCTGCTCTGAAGGCTACAGCTCCTGGCCTGCAGAACACTCATTTTGAATCCCCTTGGCTAATGAAGGCAGGCAGTTCATTGGGGGAAATGCAAAAGGTTTCCTAACCTTCATTCGTAGGAAGGTTCCCTTTTCCTTCATTCTAACACATAAATCCATGTTTGCTCTTCATCTGACAAGCCTGTGAAGGGCTTATATATCCTTACAGGACTATCCAAGGTTCTATATATCTCTCATCCTGCTTCGCAATCCCAACTGTACACAAGGCTTAAAGTTTCAGATCCATCAAGCTGTCATTCCTGCTTTCCACATGCAGAGAGGTTTTGGCTCGAGTTTGAAGTTTATGAGCAAGATTAAATCAGTGCTAACATCAGGTTCACATTTAATTCTTTAGAATAGCCGTGTTCTTACAAGATTTTGACCTCAGCAAGACAAGAACTCTGGGAGATGAGCTCCTCTCATGAGGCTTCTGAGGTCTGTAATGGTGGAAATCTCCAAAGATACATCCCGATGATTTATCCCATCTTATAAACACACGACAGAGCACAAAGGATTATGGTTGTCTCACTGAAAGCCGTAGGAATACACATCTACACACCCATAACTCTTACCCCACAAAATGCAGGGAAGTACTAGATGTGGGGGGGGGGTGTTAGGCCCATTCCCAGTTCTAAGGTACTGATGCTTTCCAGAAAAGCATGATATATTGGTAGGATCCAGCACATTTTTTCTCTATCAGCTATGAAAGATAGTATGAGATTTAATATTCTTTTTTATTATCAGTTGTAAAATGTTGTTCAAAAACTTAATAAAAAGCAAAATCTAAAAAAAGAGAAGATATCTCCGAGCCAAGTTCATCCAAAGTCTAAAAGAGACATCTGGGAGCTTACTGCAAATACTTTACAGCAATATTCATTCATTCATTCATTCCTTCATTCATTCATTCATTCATTCCAGTTTTAAAGGAATGGGATTCAATTATGTTTTCACCTTCTCTGTGTTTTCTTCCTGTCAGTGGTCTAGTGAACAAGTTTGCTGGCAATGGTATTTTCAGGGGGAATGACCCCTGACAAAGTACTGGAGAACTGTCTTAGAAAGTTTGAAGGACATTTTCTGTGAACATCCAAACTAGCTGCCTGCTCCTAAATGCTGCGTGTATCCAGTCAGAGAGAAGAGATGCTTCGTAGCCTTTCTGGCCTGTCAAAACTACACAACAGACATTGAACACAGGGCACAGGCAGGGAACAAGCTCATTACTCAGGGAGTGAACACAGTCGGAAGGGCCACCAGGACAGCTTTTGCCTGCTCCTGCCATGCCACACTGACACAAATGGGAGTATCATAGAATCATAGAATGGTCAGAGTTGGAAGGGACCTTAGAGATCATCAAGTTCCAACCCCCCTGCCCTGGGCAAGGACACATCCCACTAGAGCAGGTTGCTCCAAGCCCCATCCAGCCTGGCCTTGAACACTTCCAGGGACGGAGCAGCTACAACTGCTCCGGGCAACCTGTTCCAGTGCCTCACCACCCTCACAGGAAAGAACTTCTTCCTAATATCTAATCTAAATCTCCCCTCTTCCAATTTAAAACCATTACCCCTTGTCCTATTACTAGATTTCCTGACAAAGAGTCCCTCTCCAGCTCTCCTGGAGTTCCCTTCAGATCCTGGAAGGCTGCTCTCAGGTCTCCTTGGAGCCTTCTCTTCTCCAGGCTGAACAGCCCCAGCTCTCTCAGCCTGGAAATAGATCATACCTTCAGGAATGAGGGGGAAAAAGAGGCAAATAAATAAATGGTTTATGCCTAATATTTAGCAAAAGCCAAGCTGAGGCCATGTGTGGCAAAATCCATGGGAGGCTGAGCCTCCTTGCAGGCTCGCAATGATGCTGATGCCTCTGAAAATCAAGAGCCTGCTCGTTCAGGCTCAGCAGCTAAAAGCAGCCTCCACTGAGGAGGGTGTTTATCTTAATTTTCTGAAGGGGCACTGACTGATAGGATGCCTTACCCCTCCTTTATGTGACTCCAAGGGGGAGTCAGGCTCACGTAGCTGTGACGCACGCAGCCGAGCGAGTATCCACCCAAACTTTACAGTCACATCTGTAAACTTTCAGAGCACTACAGTTTCTTGCCAGACTATGGAGATAGAGGAAATAATGTACGGCACATGCTTAGGTCTCAAGAGCTGAATGTACACACGTAGGGGATGTCAGTACAAAGGGCCAGATTGCCCAGCCATTGCCTATCAGCTCAGATCCCTATCGGCGTTCCCAAGTTTCCAACCATCTGGCCCATGAGTGCTTAAAAATAAGGTTCAGAATAATTTCCTCAGCTCAGACTGTTTACCCTCTTGATGTGAATAGGGGGTGGGTTGAATTTTCCAAAAGAAAAGGAGATTCAAATGTTGGTCTGTTAATGATATACACCTCTCTCACACAGGTTTATGTCCCCCAAAAGGCATTTTTGGATACTGCTACCCAAACCAGTATTTTCACTTCATGTGGTCTGGCTTAGAGTATCTGCTTTGAAGAAGCCACCAGAAACACCAAAGAAAATGTCTAGGTGAGGGTTGTTCTGGTGGAATCCAGCCACTTCCTAGTGCAGATCAGATCAACCAGAGAATTCAGCCAGACTATGCTGGCTGCAAGGAGGCTCCCTGGAAATCATCTGATAAATGAAGATAGAAACCTCCCCGTCCCGTAAATAGTCCTGCATAAGGACTATTTAGGGAAGCCTGACTTTAGACAGGGGTGGGTAAAGGAAAGACACAGGTACTGCAACAGCTGTGTGCTATTTTAAGCATCTTTTACATGGAGAGCCATCCATTGGTACCACATCCATCACATTCAGGCACCTAAACTAGGCTGCTAGCCCTTTGGGAAAGCCTTCCTCTTACTGCCCTTTGACTGTCCAGATCCCCTTTTGCACCATAAGATGAATAAAAGCTGGCTAACAGCCTGGAAAATACAGCGTCAGCTTAGTCAGTGCTGTACCTCTTCCATCAGCTGGACAGATCAAACAGATACTGCCGGACAACTGATTTCTGTTAGCGGAGATAGTTTAATGCAGGTTTGCATCCCTCCTCCTTTATCCTTAGATAAATGGCATGACAGAAGGCAAAATTGCTTCCTGTCCTCCAAGAAAACCTAATAGGAGGGGAAAAAAATCGAATATGTTCATATCATTGCCAATAGCTGTATTAACTTCACTTGCAGCAATATGTTCTGGATGAAAGGGACAAGAGATAAAAGTAAGCAGCTATATTACCCCTCCATCTCACACCAGATGGGCAGATTCTTTTCTCAACACGTTCTGCTGAAAGCTGTGGCCCAGTAGAGGAACCTCAGAGAAGAACAAGTCTGACTCACCTTGCCAAGGCTGGGTACCTACACCACAGACACCCATCTCTGGGTGAGCCCAAGAAACTTGCTTTGCATTGACCTCATCCTAAAGCAGACACCTACAGCAGGTTGGATTGACCCCACAAGTTTCTTGGTTGCTTCTTTGGCCACGCAAAAGAAGTCTAGACATGACTTCCCTATATATATATATAGTCTATAGTCTATATATAGACTTCTACAACAAACATGCCCACAGGCAGGTGAGATGAACACTATTACAGCTATTTAGGCATAGAGTTAATGCTCAAAGAGCACTGTCATTATTATGTTATAATTATATCAAAAGATGGAACACCTAAGAAGCATCCCACATCTTTTAGTCCTAAAATAGAAATAAAAAATAAAGTCTTCCCAGACTTTGCTTTACTATTTTTCCTTTTGTTCCCTCTTACTTCTGGCTGGGCCAGAAATAAACTGTTTTTTTTCTTCTCATGGTACCTAATTAACCTCTCTTATGATATCCTGGCTTTTGATGATGCCAACCATTGAACAAATAGGGCTCCTAATACTCTGATGTTCCACATTAGACCCAGAGGTAGCCAAGAAACACAAACAGATACAAAAAGAATTTAAAACCGTGATTGTGACTGTATTCTCAGACAGCACTTTTCTATCTCATGGCTGAAATGGGGGTATTTTCCAGTTTTGGAAACAAGAACAAAATATTAACAGTCTGAGCTGCTAGATTTGCCACCCTCCACCCCCTGCTTTAAATTGTAAACGTTCCTATCTTGCATTTCTCAAGTCCATTTTCACCACACCAGCCACCCCCCTTGCAGACAGTCCATTTCACTTTTTTTGTTCTTAGAAAAAAAACAACTGTCTAATTTCACCACGATTTCATTTCACCTGTAACTGGAGAATTAATCCTGGGGGGTGGGATTTGTGTCCAGTGACTTCCTGCTAAAAATGCCAAGTGTTTTGCAAGCTTGGGCAAGGGTTGCTAAAAGCAAGGGGCCAGATTCACCTTGGCATTGCTCTATTTCTCTGCTGCCATAACAGCACTTTAATCAACAAGCAGAACTGGCATAAAGCACTGATGCATCAGGCCCATCATATAGAGTACACCCACTTAATCAGGTAATCAACTTAATCAGGACACTTCCCAAGGAACCAAATTAAGCCTAATGACACCAAGTGGCAAGGACTGCTGCTTAATTGGGATAGTAATTCTGCTTATGGTAATTGGGATGCCTGCAGGTGATTAAATGGTACTGAGCTAAGAAGAGACAATCTCAGTGATGCTCGGAGGCTGTCAGTGATTTGTCTCTCCTCAAAAGCCTCTGTCAACAGCGGATCAGGAAAACAAAACTTTTCTAATCCTCCCGTTTTGGCACTGTTTTAGCAGAGCATTTCACAGGAACACAGAAGCAGAAGGGAAAAATGCCCTATAGATTCCTTGGGTTAGTCTGAATTCGGCACTTGAGCTAGTGCCAAAAGAAAAACCAAAACAAAAACCCTCAAACAACAACAACAAAAGAATCAAAACAAACCCAAGAAATACTGAGAGATCTTTGCAGAGAGATCAGGGGGAGAAAGAACTTTCAGTCCCTAAAAGCTACTTTCTTCCTGCCTTTTCAAACACCCCTGTCACTGATGTTTCTCAGCACAGCACGAGTTCAGTGAAACGGCACCGTTCAGGGAAAGCCAGGGCTTCCTATGGATAAGATGACTTGTGCATGGAGCAAAGGAGGGGGTACAGAACTGCTTCCCATGATTTCCCATCCTATTTTAGACCACAGAAATGACTGACTGGCAAAGTACAAAGAAAGAGATGTCTGAAACCCACAATTTAAAAATATTTCTTGCAAAAATTGCTTTTTTTAATTGCTATCCAAAGTAGGCATGAGATGTTCTAAAGTTAAAACCTGTCCTTCCTTTGAAATAGCAGTTGGAAATCATAAAGTCCTGCTGGAACTAGGTCACTGATAAAACAGCAGCCTCCAAAGTCACCACACAAGGACATGGAGGAGCAATGTTTTCAGAGTCCATACTTAAAAGATTGTCCTCAAGTGCTTTTCACTTCCCAGTGGCCACTTTGGACCATGCAATTAGTCAAAACGGAGGGTCTTGCAGAGCACTCCATTTAGGAAAACATGGGGGCGAAATGCAGTTTCGTTTATGCACCTTGATTATTTGCAAAAAATGGAGAACACCTTGTTTTGTTTCACTTTTTCTCTCTTGCAATGTCTGCCTGGCCACCAAAACTGCATAGGGGGAGATCGGGGTATGAATTTTTGGAGTTAGAATTTAGGCAAACTGGGATCCATGCACCAGGGGAGGTTTAGATTAGATATTAGGAAAAAATTCTTCACCAAAAGGGTTGTCAAGCATTGAAACCAGCTGCCCAGGTAAGGGATTGAGTCACCATCCCTGCAGGTATTTAAAAGCTGTGTAGATGTTGTGCTGAGGGACATGGTTTAGTGGTAACTTGGCAGTGTTAGGTTAATGGTTGGACTTGATGATCTGAAAAATCTCTTCCATCCAAAACAATTCAGACACTGCAGAGAGGGAACCAGGAGCTGGGAGCAACAGCCACCAGAAGCCAGGAACTCTCTACTTTTGCCTTCAACGGGTAAGTTCACCCCCTCATAACCAGAGCTCATCACAGCATTGCAGCCAAGGAACCACATAAAGGATGTTTTCTGACTACTTGTAACGTAATCCCTGGTGAATTTGCACGTGTACGTGTGCGTTACCTGGGTTTCATGGCAACCCCTACTGCTGCCTCTACCCAGGGAAATCCTCCTGTGGTGGTAATCATATTCAACAACTGTCTCCTTGTGGTTTGACAGCGTCCCTCCACTTTTCTTTCAAAAAGGCAGATTTGTATCCCGCTACTTGGCTATTTGTTTTCCTGGGCCTTGCTATGACTTTCTCTCATCACATACTTCATGGTTCAATGTGTTCAATACCTATCTGTATGCTTCCAGGTAGGCTGTTCTTTACCTGACACTTAGTACTGAACATTGTCATGGATAACTCGGTCTTACCTCCAGGAGCATTTAATCTACTTGTTCCTGATTTATTGCCTTGTCATGTTATTAGCTTCATTAGAGAAACGAAACAGCAGAACTTTGGTTTCTTTGATCACAGGTTGATCTACGGGACACCAGGCCTGCTGGCAACAGGTGGGGAAAGCCTAACCAGAATGGGAAGAAGGATCCTGGGAGCAGAATTAGCAGGGCTCATTGAAAGGGCTTTAAACTAGCTTTGAAGGGGCATGGGAATGAAACCAGGATTACTAAAGTGGAGCCTAGGAACAGCATGCCAGTGACCATGGGTAAAAGTGCTAGTAAGGTATTGCAGTCTGTTGTCTCGGTGGAGGTGGGGGATGGTGATCCATGCGGTAGCAAAGACATGAGGGGTAGTAATAGGCTGGGAACTACAGAAGGGTCTGAGCACGGTCAGGTAGGAAATGGGGTTCGTCCCAAAAAAAAAGTGGCAGGACAGTTAGCCCAGCTGAAG
>VXBW01007532.1:234785-336746 GCA_013400375.1 Thinocorus orbignyianus | reverse complement strand
ATAGAGATTTGCTTTAAATTATTTTTGGTTTACTTACTCATCACATTTAAGATTAGTGGTTTAAACCTCTGCCTCAGAGGTGTAGATTGGACCCAAGTAGCTCAGTTTTTTGCCAGGAATACAAAATGTTTCAAATAGAGTCTACTGAAATTTACAGTTGCTGATCTACTACAACAGCAGTTGGTGATGGATAAGCAGGTCCTTCCAGGTTAACCAGTCTCACTCAACTGCTCCAATATCTCTTAGAAAGCCAAACCAAGCACTAGCACCAGCCGATGAAACCGTGCCCCGGATCCCATTGCTCCCAGCCCTTAACCAGAAACTCAGAGGCCAAAATCCCACCTCCAGCAAGAGGGACACGTAACCACGTCTTCAAATTCTCATCCTCCCCTCTGATAAAGCACGACGCATTATCACAGCCATCTTCTCAATGAAAGGGAATGTTTATTTGAGACATGCAAAACCAGGCAACTTAATTATGACCCTTCTGATGAGACAGTTCCCAGGTTTTTCTATCAACATGTTCCCAGGCCCATTCCCAGGGGGATTCAGTGGTAACATGAAGAGCGTGACCGTTTATTTGGCTTAAGGAACACATTAATTTATCTGGCTTATAGAATTTAAACATCTGACGAATGACAGTGTGGTTGATTTTATTCATCAGCTAATTGCTTTGCCACCTGGAGCTGCAGCTTTATATATTCAGCTTATAAAAGATCTGAAAAGGATCTCAATTATTCTTTAATTTGTTCCTTGAATATAAAGTAGGAAAATCTGGCTTAATCAAACATTGTCTCAATTCTATTGGGATATGTCTAGTTACCTTATAACAAGGTAAGCTTTCATTTAATCATATGATGTGATAATTCCCCACTTTCAAGCCAAGTATCCTCTTAGTTACAATCAATTTTCCACTGAAAAAATAAACATTGTCTCCTTACAGAAATCCCTGTAGAGACAAATAGTCCTTTTAATGCAACTTGCTGTTAGTACAGCCACCCTAGGAATTTTTGTGTTGGAATTCATTAAACTCCCTCGTTCAGCACTGACTGGTAAATTGTAACATCCTGAGTTTTTAGAAACTACTCTTCATACACAGGGCAATTTTTGGCAGAGCTGGAAAAGTCTGATAACAAGTATTCGGGCAGAATGGTGGGATCTGCAAAATCTGGGAGCCATCTTATATTTTACCATATAATACAATTCTATTTTATATGGCATCCTCTCTGAAAGTTGACTGTCAACTGGGCTGGTTGACACTCCAGAGGGTTGTGCCACCATCCAGCATGACCTGGACAGGCTGGAGAAGTGGGCAGAAAAGAACCTAATGAGATTCAACAAGAACAAGTGTAGGGTCCTGCACCTGGGGAAGAAGAATTCTGGGCACCGATGTAAGTTAAAGGCAGAACCTTCTGAGAAGGAGGATCTGGGTGTTCTGGTAGACAGTAAACTCTCCATGGGCCAGCAATGTCCTCAATGTCACCAAGAGGGCCAATGGAACTCTGGGCTGCATACGGAAGAGTAGGGCCAGTAGGTCAAAGGAAGTCATCCTCCCCCTCTACTCTGCACTGCTGAGGCCACAACTGGAATACTGCATCCAGTTCTCGGTTCCCCAGTTCAAGAGAGACAGGGAACTACTGGAGAGAGTCCAGCATAGAGCAACAATGATCATTAAGGGATTGGAGCATCTCCCTTATGAGGAAAGGCTGAGAGAGCTGGGACTCTTTAGCCTGGAGAAGAAGGTTGAGGGGAGACCTTATTAATGCATGGGTTGAAGGAGGATGGAGACAGACTCTTTTCAGTGGTTCCCTGTGACAGGAGGAGGGGCAATGGGCACAAGCTGGAACATTCCATTCCTTCCAATGGAAGTTCCATTCAAATATGAAGGAAAACATTCTTTACAGTGAGGGTGACAAAGCATGGGAACAAGCTGCCCAGGGAGGTTGTGGAGTCCCCTTCTCTGGAGACCTTCAGGACCTGCCTGGATGCCATCCTGAGTGATGTGCTCTAGACAATCTTGCTTTAGCAGGGGAGTTGGACTAGATGATCTCTAGAGGTCCCTTCCAATTCTGTGATTCTGTGAGCATCTGTGGAGTGTGAGAGCAGAGGGGAAATTCAAATTCCCGTTTGCCTTTTTCAAGTTGCCAAAAAAAAGGACTACAAAAGGAAAAAGTAAGAGAATGTAGCCCTAAGAGATGTATTTCTTACTCTCTAAACACCTCCAAATGGGCAGACCTCTGCCCATTTGTGCTTCCCAGATTCAGCCTACCACACGACCACCAGCAGGGAACAGCTCTGACACATTTCCAAAGCTACGGCATTTGTTTCCTGCTTCCTACTGAGCACTCCAGCAGGAATTTTCCCTGCCAGTTCCACCAGGCTCCAGGAAGTGACGTTGCATAGGTTAATTGTTCTTAACTAAGATCTTCCAGTACCATCAGAGAGGCCAAGAGAGCGCTGTCGCAGTGGTGTTTGTTGGGAGACACAAGATGCCACGTGAACTCATCGACTTGGCGCTCCCACTCTCTCCTCCTCTCTGCTTTTGCCTGCTCTGCCTCCCATCCAGTGAAGCCAAACTTGCAGACGGGGTTGCTGGTGAGCCCAGCGAGGTGACCCCCTCCCCATCAGCGCTTGCAAAATGCAATAAATACATTTTAATAAATATATCTCCAAATCAAAACCATTTTGAGTTGCTTAACTGAGTGCATATCTAGTCCTTTGTACACATATTTGTACAAAGTGTTGCCTGTAATTTTAAAGATGCTTGCCTCGGGGAGGTTTCGTTTTTCCATTGAAGTCCCCTTGATTTACTGTACGCAATATGTTACAGCTTCCTTATTTGCTCCTTTGGGACAGTTACTGACAGTAAATCTCTATTAAAATATTCTTCCATATGGTTGCATGAAAATTTTATTGCAGTGAGCCTGAGGCTGAAGGTCACAGCTGAGTAGCTGCAGTTAAGTATTGCAGTCTATGGACTCTGAGGTACATCTGTTCTGGGAGCTGGAGCAAAATTAGAATTTTACTGTCAATAGCAGCTCTCCAAAACTAGTTCCATTTGTTTACTGTTGCAGGCCCATAGCAAGGCAATACCCACCATATACATGTTACAGGCCACTGTGGCTATATGATTTAGGTCTTTAGCTCCCATCCAAAAATTACAGAATCTGGAGGTCGCTGGAGAGAGTCCCTAATGTATATTTCATTTACAAGACATGAAAATTTAATTTTCTCTCACGTGATTTGACTCTATCGCTTGCTTACATGCTTTTTGGCAGGGGCTTCCCTCTTCATTGAAAGCTTTTCTGGGCAGCAATTGACACAAACTTTATAAGTCATACAAAAGTATGATTTTTAATTGACTACTTGCAAGCAAACGGCCAGCTCTGGGAACACCTTGCTGTCGTCTGCACAACCAAGTTGAGAAAAACCCCTGTAACATCGTCTGGCTGCATCATTTGGATGCCGTCAATATGCTGGTCAGTAGGTCAGGTTCCTGTTGTAGAAATGCCCATGATTTGTCCAACTTGGAAAGCTGTTTGAAAACAACATTCCGCTGCGGAGGACTGCAGAGTATTGGAGTGTTAGATTGCTCTAAACATTACATTTAGCAATTGCAGCCAGGGTCAGCCAAATGTTAATCTACTGCTTGTATTTGTTTGAAATAAAAAAGGAAACATCTAGGCATATTTCTAAGCCCATCTTGTTTAGCAATATGACATCTATCAGAATGGCTCCGAGCCAAACCAGGCCTTTCCAATATGAGGCGTAATTTTGAATTTCTAAAAGAGAAATCAAACCTAAAATGCATCTGTGATTTTAACCTACGTTAACAACATTTTTTAAAAGGTTACAGCATCCAGTTTGATGGCGTTGTGGAAAACTGCCAGCCCAGAGATCTGAGAAGGTCAGGAACAGAGTGAATTTTTGAGACACTAAAACCTGTTAGAGAAATGCAGCAATTTGGAGGACAATCAGTGGAGCTCCAGTCCCCCAGAGACCCGGACTGGAGGTGCCACCGAAGGGCATCTCGCCACTGGTAGCACTTGTCCTGACCTTCTGGGATAGAGGTAATTTTCCGAATGCAGCGACTAGACAGAAGAGCTGGCAGAGGAGGAGGTGGGGAAAGTGTGATTTATGTGGTCTATTTGTGAATGGTAATCTCTACTGAAACTTGTATCACTGCTGCAAACTAGTTTCTTGAGCAAGGAGATGTGATGACCGCTTAGTATCATCTTGGTGTGTGCCCAACTAGGCGTTTTCTGAAGCAAAAGATGAATACCACTGCATGCTCAGCTTCAACCTAAATTCATAATGTTACTGTATATCCGGAGGCAAGGATACCTTGGAGGCCTATGGGATTTTTTAAGATTTTTTTTTTTTCACAACAGCTATTTCTAGACTGATGTCCGTGCAAGAATGTTCTTCCACTGCAAGTACAGCATCTAAAACCAGGCATGGCATATACGGCAAATGTTAAATAGCTAGAATTTCAATTTCCAACCTTGCTATAAATTGCTCTCTTAAAATCTCGTACAAGTCAACCAACTGTTATCTCTCCACTGAAACTGCAACACGTTTCCACATCCAGAATGAACACCTGGGAAGTCATCTCCCTTTTTGGTGCCCAAGGCGTGAAGAGTGGCTTGGCTTGACGCCTCACCGAACTGCAGACAAGGCACCTTAGGAACTGGTGATCAGCTCCTTGATAGTACGTGGCAGATCTTGTCATGAAGACAATAACACATCTTGGTCAAAAGCAAGGGACCGTTTTAAGCTGGGAAGGGGCTGTTTTGAAGCAACTGCCTGTGTACCAGTTATTGGTTCATTATGCATTTTAAACAATACAGAAACATACCTTGCAAAGACACCTAGCATGGTTTTACAGGTAAAAGTTAATACTAATTGGATGTTTTGGTACTCACAAGCTTAATTAGTTCACTTTAATTTATTTTTCAAACTAGGACAGACATAAACTTGCCATAATATTTTTACCAAAATAGATATATACTATGAGGAAGTGAAACGAATTCCCCCCCCTACTCTCTCCCACGCTCTGACAAGCCGATAAAAATGATATTAGGTGATTAAATGTAGAAATAAAAAAAAAAGGAGGCAGACATAATGATAAGCTGTAATGAAGTTAAACAGCTGGCAGACTCCTTGGCAAATCTGCCACCCGATGACTTGTACTAAGACACAGGCAATGCCCCCAGCTCACTGCTCAGACAGCAGCCCCTGAAACACACACTGAACATCGCCTCCCGTTCATTAATTGGCTTGATGGAAACTGTCTCTCTTGTTCTAAGAACAGAAAACATGGATTTCATATGTGTGGATCTGGGGAGACAAAACAATAGAGGAACAACCCACAGTCCTCTAAAAAACCCACAGTAACGCAAGATTAATGCTCCTGAATGAATCCTGGGGAATTTGCAGATCAGGATTAGACTCACAAACACCAGTCTCATATGAAAGACATAAAGGCTTTCCTTCTCTTTAGCTTGGAAGGAATGTGTTTTGAGTTCTGATTCTAAAATCTAGGAATTGGTCCCTTCTCCCTGACTTCCAGCATAAGGTAAGGCTAAGGAAAGAAGGAGAACTGGCAGGAGAGCCAATGTTCTCACCACCCCATCTCCTACTGACCACTGAAATTCCATTCCCATGTATTGTTTATAATAAATACCAGCAAGTTCAAATCCAGAGCCATCCTTGCCATGGTCACTGGCTGCATTCCCACCATTTAATGCTGTGTCAGCACCACGTGCAGAATAAGCCCAGGGGATTTGCCTCCACAAAGCCCCCCGTGCACATGCTACGCATAAGCACCTGTCTTGTCCAGAACTTCTCAAAGCCACACGCAAACTTGAGCATTTTGGAGGCTCAGAGGTGGCCGATGTCTGTGCCTCTTGTACAGCCTCCAGTCCTACCCAGTATGGGGCTGCAGAAGCGTGGGGCCCTGAGGCAAGGCTTGGCTCTGCATCAAGTAATTGCAAAACAAGCGGATCTTTAATGGCTATTAACATAGCGTTACAAAGCAGAATCACATCATCTTACAGCTACTTCTCCCCTCCACCAGATACAGCTTTCTACTAACTTGAAATACAACGTTTGGCATGAACTATGAGTAAGTATTGCTCCTTGCAGGGCTTTTAGAGTGAGCTGAATACAGAGGTCTACGTTATCATCTACATGTTGACCTATGTTTTTCTCTCTTCATCTGCACATCTTTTACACACATAACGACTGCACAGGGTGCTAGCATCGGGGAGGGGGAAAAGCCCCATCCTTTCTTAGAATTACCTGCTTCATTAGAAACTGTCTAACTGCTATTTAAAGTGTATTTTGATGGAGAGGGATGGCTTCTCCTTTAGTATTCATATTTGATCTATTAATGGTGACAACTTCTCACAGACCAGTGGAGCAAGGAGCTTTGCTGAGTACCAGCCCACGCCAACTAACAACTTTGTACCGTTCATTCCCTCTTCAAGTTCCCACCCTCTACAGAAATAGTATTAAAATATTCTCAGAAAACACAATTTTGCCTCTCTACAGACTATTTTTTAACTTTAGGACTAAGCCTGCACTTCTCTTTCTTGGGACCCACAGCTAGGAAAAGAGCTTATCTCCAGCCAGCTTTTGTGGCAGAGCTGTCTAACGCCCCAACGAGTGGGACATCCCCATGCTTGAAACAGTTTCGTTGCTCATCTTGGAATTGATTTCTTTTTTCCCTGCTCTAAAGTCTTCCTAAATCCTCCACTTTGTATCTTTTCCCATCTGTCTGCTAGTGCGTCACTATTTATTTTTCTGAAAAGTGCCATTCTCCCCACATTCTGCTGCTCATTATCAGACCTCATTGCCTCTAACACCTTGCTCCTGACCCTTGCTCTGGCTCAGCTGTCTTCTCCTTTCCCATTCCTCACTCTTCTTCTCTGCTGTCTTGCTTTTGCCCCCGGTTTCCCCTTGCCTGCCCAGGTCACTTCTCATCCCCAAAGCAGGACACGCAGTGGCTGGCCCCCTTCCCCCTCACCCAGACCTCTCCCATGAGCACAAAACACATACAGCAGCAGAGAGGTCTTAGACATGTGTATAAAAAGCTTGATGCACATAAATAAAAGCAAGTTGGTGACTAATTTATTTTCTCAGTATCTATTAAATACAGCATAAACTACCCTGGACATATTTAGGCTGGAAATTAGAAGAAGGTTTATAACCACGAGAAGAAAGACAGCCTCCCAGTAGGAGTAGTGAGGGCAAGAAACCTAAATGGTTTCAAGATGGAACCAGATAAGTGCTTGAAAGACATCATATGATGTGGTTGCCTTCAACAGCAGGGGACAGGACTTGATGACTTAGGAAGTTCCTTTCAGTCTTAATTCTTATCTTCCTGTGTGGGCCAAATGTCACCCACAGCAGTCTGCGGACGAGCCCTACGGAGACGAGGCACAGGAAGGGTGGCCACAGACCTCTGCCACCTGCAGCCACCCTCCCAGCTCCAGCAGGCAGAGGCACTGGAGTGCAAAAGGAAGGGGTAAGACTTGAGCACCATGGTGAACCACTCTAAAGTATGTTTCAAAAGGAGGACAAAGCACCCAGGCTACTCAGATGTGACTGTAATGCACTGTAATTCCCTCTCTGCTTCTCCTCTGCACAGAGGAGGATAGCAGTAAGGAACTTTTTTACCAATTCCAAAACGTTGCCAGCCTTTAATTGGGAAAGCCCAGGTTCCGCAGCAGTCAAGGGGTATTTGTAAGGTTTCAGAGGAATTCACACACTGAACTATAAAGTAAAAGCACACTTAAAAGCAAAATCCAAGATCATCTGCTGAGGTTCATTCATATGCATACCTGTAGGGCGAGGGCAGAGCAAGAGCTCCCAGGCACCAGCTCACCATTGACTGCCACCAAGCCAGAAGACCTCCTGGAGTTACCTCCTCTCAGCTGAGCTGTCCCTGCTAGCAGTCCCCACTTGTAAGCTCAGAATGTGCTGGCTTAAATCTTAATCAGAAGGTTGGTTTTAGCATCTTTAGCCAAAGAAATAGAAGCTGCTACTTTTTGCCTTACAACAGCAGTAGGCTACCAGTGCACACACAGAGGCTCACAGCAGCTCAGCTGAAAGGAGGGAACTTGTTCAGCTGTTTCAGTCACCTGCCCAAAATTGCCACAAGTGTTAGCAGCTGGGGATGACATGGTCAGCAGTGATGCTTGGAGGGTAGGTTGACATCTGTGAGTCTTCTAAGACCTCCATAACACAACCCACAAAGCCCTGTCAGACCAGCTCTGCCTGTCATTTGTTATTTGCTCCTTTGCCTGCAGCTCCTTTTGAAGCTTTTAAAAGCTTTTGGTTTTGATAGTAAAAGGATATTTGTGCCTTGCCTGTGGAAACATCAGGCCCTGTATTGTTCAGTCCACAATGAAATATGTGTTTCAGTTTGATTTATTGCTCTCAGTTTACTCTGCCTTAAGTTGGCAGCATTTCCTGGTTTGGATTTTGCTGATGGCTTTACAGTTCCTTTTTCTGTATTAGGGCAGCCAGTTTTATGTTTGTTATTCCAACTCCAGGACTATATTCAAAATGACTAGGAGTTGTAGTGTTTGAAATCTGATTATTTACAGCAATGCCTCTACTTGTGAAGACATTTCCAGTAGAAATTGTCTGAAAGCAGACACATGGACTCAATTGAAGACATGTTTTTAAAGTTACTTGTTAGAGGAATGAATCCTTTTGGCCACTTCGGAGCTTTTAAGGGTCTGCTTTTTTACAGTCAAATTATATTTAGTCAAAAAACCAGAAAACCACAACAGCGAGCAGGTTTCAAAATGCAAGCTTGCCATGGGAGCCACCAGCAGGACAGCCAGGCCTAGACCTCCCTCCCTGGGGCAGACCTGTCCCCCACAGCCCCACCGTCACCCTCCACGTCCTGGTCCTGCCAGCTCAGCTGCAGAAACACTTCCATGAGCTCCCTAGTGTGGGCTAGAGGCAAAGCTGGCCAGCCCACATTCACTTCTCCCCTGCTGATGTGTCTCAAGGTGTCTATCAGGCACTTCCAAGCCTTCATACAGCACCCATGGACACAGCACCAGTCTGGGTGGGTGAGATTTTGTCCCTCTTCCCAAGTAGTTTAGTTTCCTACCAGCAATGCAGGAATGAAGACACAAGTGCCTTGTGATCTACAGCCTGGCGTGGACATTTCCAAAGGAGATGGGGTGCCCTGAAATCCCAACTCAGGGCTCTCAAGTCTGTCGCTGTATTACCACTACCTTCACAAATACAAAAGTCTAGATAAAATGTAATGAAACACGGCCAACGAGGTCCTCATAAGAAAATAAGAAAATCAATGGAACAGCTGGCTGGATACAAGTCCAATAAAAACAAGGCAGAGTTTCCAGACTGGCACAAGAAGATTTTCCTACCAATACAATATGCAGGATTACACCTTTCTGAAAATGTGACAGCAAGTTCATTGAAGGAAGGTTATTTGCTGCTTATCTTTATGGGCTTTGAATTGTTTGTTAAAGCTGTCTCTGCAAAATGCTATTCCCTCTGACTCCTGCTACAGTCAATGGGAATCCACAGGGCTGGAGGTGGAGCCCCTATAGTGGAAACTGTATTTTGAAAGAGATTTTCATTAAATAATCTTCATGCTGGCTGACAAATTCCTGAAGTCATGGGACATACAGCCAGGAAAAGGCATAAATCCTTGGACACATAGATAGAGTGGCTGAAATTCAAATGGATACCAAAGTTGTAAAAACACTCCCAGCAGACCTGGGACAGAGCCAAACCAGATCTCCAGCTTTTTCACTCCCAGAGTGACTGGATGGCGCAAGTCCTCAAAACAAAAGTTCCCAAACTCTCAGAGCGCTCATCTCCCGGCGAAAACGAACACCAGACCTGCACAGAACAAGATTCCCTCCAAGTACAGTTAGTCTCTAATAAGTGCATCTTTCTTTCCTGAACCAGTGCACTTTTTTTATGGATTGAGACAAAAAGGAGGAGAACCATGGTGGCAGGTGTATCTGCTTCATTTTCCATCCCCTTTTCTTGGCTGTCAGATTATGAACTATATGTCTTTTAATATTTGCTTCTGCTTTCTCAATGACACTATAAACTTAAGGAGAAAATGGATAAAAGTATTAGAGCAATCTCCAAATACATTTCGTGTCCACTTAAAATTATGAAAACATACTGCTTCCCTGGTTTGAGCATGTTGGTAACAAAACCTGCTGTATCTAGACTGGCTTTAGAGCGATAGGTTTAGCTGCTTTCCTGGGGTTCTTTGGGTATAGATCTGATCAAAGCAACTCCTTTGAGTTATTTTATATACCATGCACAGTAAATCACTCAGAGCCAATGTATCAACGACACGATTGACCATGATAGCTCCTTTGGAGCACTTATAGTTTATCACACCAATGGGGTTGTCACACAGGCTCACAAAACCTGTGAGATAAACACCCGTGTTTTAAAAATCCTTTAGAGTGCAAGCTTGTGGTCATTTTGGAAATGTAACTTCCTTTATCCTTGTTAATTACCATCCCATAAAGCATCTGCTTGATGAACTTCTAGCTGCACCCTTCTGCCTGAGAAACTAAGAGGGGATTACCTTTCTTTTTAACAGAGAATATTACCTTTAGAGGGATAAGGAAGTGTTTTCCATTGTCAGGATTTATTGTTTATTCTGTGGTCACATCTTGGGGTCATGAACGAGAGACTTCCTTCACTTGCAGCTGAAATCCTATCCTGAAGCATTAATATGCTGCTTTTTCACATTCCATGCTTACTGCTTAATTTGATTTCAAATGGTGTATGTTACTATGGTTCCACTGAAGTGAATGGAAAGAGTCCAGTTTATACCATGTAAGAAGCTGGCTTCCTGCCACCGAAAAACAGGCAAAATTAAACTTCTCAGAAAAATTTTATCAACCACACTCTAAGCCCTTGAAGATAAGGCACCTAGTGACAAAACCGCAAGTGTGTAATTAGGAACAGCGTGACACACTGCGTGGAATCTGGACAACAGCAGTTCAGAAAAGAACATGGGTCAACATTTTGGGTGTGTAACATTTGATACGAGCTCGACTCACAGATTTCCTTCAGAGAGCAGCTTAATTGGCACCGCCTGTAAATGCTTGCAAATCCAGCCCTGAAAATTTCTACCAGCCCTACCTGTTTTCCTTCCATACCAGACCACATTGTCCCAAATGCAGATTTCATTGTCTAACTTTGGGCACCCGCTTTGAAGAAGCTGAACATTATCTCAAACGTCATGGTCTGGAGCTTGAAAAAAAATTCCTGACAAACGTAAACATGTCATAAATATACCACAGTAATCTTGCCTTGCACTGTTATCAGGACTGAGGACAAGGAAAAAAGACCCCGGGATACTCAATACTAAATTGATACACATTTATATTAACATAGCAGGAAGCTGCAACTCCAGGCCAAGTTGTTGTCTTTCTTAAGGAAAAGCATCGCATCAGCAATTCTGTTCACTCAGTCCAAGGCTGCTTTCATTTCTTGCTTGTTTTGCTATATATTTCTATTGAGGGAACACTTTCTCAGCAGCTTTTAGTCACTTTCTTAAGTGCATTTTATGAGGAGACAAAGTCAAATCACTATTACTTAATTAACACAATCGTGAAGACATCACTCCAGCTACACAATAGCTCTCCTAATCTTGCAGAAGGATGCATGACTTCATTATTGAGTATATTGTTTCCTATAAACATATAAAACCCCTACAATAACAATCCCATCAGCTGAAATGAAGTTATCTGAGAACAGAATTAAACTCTAAATGACCCTTTGCTCCACTCCATAGACCCCTATTAATAATTCTAATCTAATCAGTGTGGATAAATGTACTGTTGCAGCCTATGCCAGGCACTCTGCCAGGAGGTCCTACTGCAGTCCATCTGATTCATTCCAGCCCACAGCTTCTCCCAAGAAGACGCGTCTTGCACGGAGAGGCCACTGGCTAACTTCCTCTTTTGTTATCTTTTAGTGGCAAAGTCATGTCCTTGTAACTGATAGACACTTTTCTTTGTAAATAACCCTGGAGTGACTGATAGAGCTTTTGCCAGACAAAGCCTGTAAATAGCTAGGCATTATTCATGCCAGGCCTGAGAACACTGTGTCACGGCTGACAAATTTATGGTAGATATGAGCTCACCTCTTCCACAAATATATACTTTCCCAGCAAATTCATCACATGTTTTAATGGCCCCGTACTGAATTTGTCAGCTGTCTGTCCTTGCACATTGTTTCCTTTGGATTCCTGTCAAGGATTGTTTGTTAAAATCATCTCCCTCTTCCATCCTTCAGCTGCTAGCCTCAGGAAAGATCAATGATGACACATCTATTGATAATATTTTATATTCAACTATTCGGGCCATAAATCATTTTAACAATGCTGATCTGTTTATTGAGTGTCTGCTGGCATTGCAATTATATAGAAAGTGATGTCACCCTAAATCTTGGCTTTGTTGGATTGGTTTTTATTTCTTCCTTCCCACTCCCACCCCACTTCATAATTAAAATATGTCACTTTTTATTTTTGCATTCCCACTTTAGAAGCAGGGAGAACTTTGGCATTTTAGGGAAGGTGTGGAGTCCCAGGGTCTCTGTCTCCCATTAAAACCAAACACTCAAAAGCATTTCCCAGCAGTACATCAAGACACTGCTGCTGCAAGTCTGCACAGATCCTTTGGGGAAAGGAGGATGGAAGGAAGGGATGGCAAAAGTACACCATTTCTCTCTACCCCAACTTGGCAAATCCAGCAGAAGACCCTTCTCTGAGCCCAGCACAGCTGCCTGTGCCACCAAAGGCAAAGATGCTCACTACCTTGGAGAGGAGTGGAGAGAAGATCCTGAAGCTCCACGATCAATGCTGCAAGAATACTTGGACAGGTCAAGAATCTTGCCCCAAGCCCTGCCCTGCATGCACGCTCAGCAAGATCTTCTCCATTTCATCCAAACCACTCCACATGCAGATCCTTATTTCAGATGATTACCAGGACTAATCTGGAAGGCTAAAAAAGTTGCTGTTACTCCTGGTTTTGCAGTCTCCCTCCCTGTACAGCTGCAGCTCCAGGGACACCCAACTGTTGCCCTCATTGCACAGAGGGACCCGACTCCACCATTCAGCCCCAGCCATTATTTCACTTTTTAATTCATGACCACAACGTTATGCAGTTACAACATTTCTAAAAAAAGATCTGGGGCTTTGCAATTTGTTGAAGACTGTTTTCCTCCTTAGCGAGCTTCTGTTATGCATACCCAAAGAGAAGAAAGAGAAAGCAAGAGACTGTTGGCCAGCAGGAAAAGTCACATTTGTTCCTTGAATGCGAGATGTCATCATTCATTAGAGAAGACTCAAGAGTGGAGTTTCTCCCAAAAGCAGACAGCAGACAGGATTTACACTATTTCATCAGCCTGCTAATTTTAGTGACTGCTTTTTTTCTTTCTTTTTTTTTTTTTTTTCTCAACCCTGTAAACATACAGAAGCATTGATCTTGGTATGTGTGAAAAAATCTTTATAAACGCATAAACACACAGGTGAAAAAAGCCTAAAGTGCTTTCCATTGGGATGCAGATTTTTCCTTTATGTACCAGAACACACAGAACTGATTTTGTCATTACCAATGACGGGACACACCTCTTAAAATACGTTTCAAATATGCAGCCAACTACCTCTGAGGTGTCCCACTAATTTGAAACTTTTATGATCTGCCTTCACGAGCCTATAAAACTGGACAAGAACCCTGATGAGAATTTCAGGCCCTATAGAAATATATTGAGAATAACAGTTTTTCCTGGGGTATATTGGCACATCAACATGGAGATTTAACCTTTCTCGTGGCTTTCCAGAACGCGCTGGTTCTAAGGCCAGGTTCAAATTTCATTTATCCCAGTGTAATTTCACTGTGTCAGAAGATATTACTTTAGATCTGCACAGACTGAAGCAAGAACACAGCCCGGTCCTTGATTTTGGCGAGTAATGGGCTCAGAAAAGAGGAGCAGATCTGCCAAAAGGGGAGATATTTGGAGCTGTAGGGAAATCTGGATTGTGATCTGGCTTCTGGGTTTGCGAGGGACGCAGATACATTTACTATTTGTATTTTAGAACGTATCCAAAAGTCTTAGGAGAACAAGTACCACAGACGAGCAAAAATTCCTGGCGGATAATTGCACTTTTGCTTTTGCAAGTTGCCTTGTTCACCCTGTAAATGTTTGAATGAATCTTGGCCGAGTCTCAATTTTTTTTAACAAAACCCCCAGCCCAGCCCAGACTGCTTTCATATGTTCTCTGGCTTTCTGCAAACATTTTATGGTTTCATAACTCTGAAAGGTATTTTCCTGTTTTCAGTGCTTCCATTTTCCTTAGCACTGAAGGCTGAGATACCTTATGCCCTCGTCATTTTTATCTCAGTGGAAATTCTGATAAAGAAGGGGGAAGTCAAACCTTTTCCATTGGGAATGCAGAAGAAACGCAGTACTTACGGAATGCAGAAGAAACACACTATTACAGGGGGCTTAGCTGAAATTTGACTGAACTCAAAAAGGAAACTTTCTGACTTTTCTGGCTCCAAAATAACTGTACATTCCATTATAATGACTGTAGGCATAAATCAGCCCCGAGTTATGCCTGTCAGATAACCTGCTAGATATCTGCTTAGCCCCATTTGTGTTCAACAACTTAATTTATGTACACACTCTTCAGTACCTTGTGTATATAGATAGATGACAAAACTTGATACATAAAATTATAATAATTATGGTTTTCACTCTAAACTGTGTCTCCCACAGTTCTGCGCAAGCAGAAGCCAAACATTCCTATCTAAGGTAGGATCTTAAATGTGACCGAGTTGCTAGGCACTGCGAAGATATGGTGGGAACCAGGCAGGACAGGGGTCGAAAACACCTCAGAAAAGGTCACAGATCTGCCTGACTTTGGGCAGGTAACTCCAGCACCCACTTCAGAAACCTAAACCATCTTAAACTGCTTTTACAATCAATGAAGAGTCACGGCTTTTTCCATGAGGGGGATTTGTTCTAGTTGAGACCCCCCTTCTGTTCTCATTCCAGAAGTGCCTGAGGTATCAGCACACCTCATAACTAAAAAAGGGATATGGGATGAATCCATATGTGTGCAATTATCAAATGTAACTTATTGGCACATTAATGCCTAAATATATGTAAGGATTTGAGACACCTTTTGCTTCACCAGGTCTCCTTTAGACATGTAGCCCTAAATATCTTCAAATTCATTTGTTTCCAGGGTCTTATTCTGCTCAGAAAGAGGGTGCCACTTTTCCAAATGGTCTTTAAAAAAAAAAAGTAGAATAAATCACATGGATGTCAAAGTTTGATTCAAACTCACTTCTAGGTATTGCCTTGGCTCCATTCTCACTCACAGAGATAACGATCAGGAGCTGATATACTCGTGCCCATTTAAAATCTGCCTGAGATCAGGCACAGGCCCAGTGCACTTATCTAACAAAATAAATTGAAAAGCATGAAGAAAAATGTTAACAATGATGATACGTCCTCGCAAGTATATTTGATACATTATTTGGCTGTCTTTATTATCAAGGGAACACAAATGTCTTGTTCACCACAGATTCCAGAATATTTCAAGCATGAATGGGGTATTGTGTTTGTTTTTTGTATTTTCAGGCAGCACCGTGTACGTCGTCATAGCAAAGTCAATTCTCCAAAAGACTGTGAGAAACTTAATTTCCCCAGCAATTGTTTACATCCATTTTAGCTTATTCTGCTAAACTTTTTTTTTGTACCAGTTGGGGTTTAGATATTGCTAATGCTTTTGCACTTTAAAACGTAGAAGTGACTGGGAAGAGGGGATTCATTCCCACATTCACTCAGCAATAACCTAAAGCATGCACACTTGTATGATACTTTCGCCAATTCCATTATTTCATATACAAAATGTCATTATGTTCCAAAGTATTATCATTTCCTTTTTTCCCAGACAGTGACTGTCTGTAACACGCTGTTTTGGAAGGCCTCCCTCCCAGATTCTGGGTATTCCTTTACTTACAGAACTGTTTCTCACCACAAAAACAGAGAAGATTGAAAAAAAAAAAAAAAAAAAGGTGAAGTGCTGGAAATCCAGGCAGATAAAATCCAAGGGCATCAGTCACCTATTAGCTTTAGCTTAATTACTGATCTTCAGTTGCACGTTTTCCCAGGAACTGGCTATCTTTACACACTGGGTTATCTTATGGATCTGGAACAACCGCTTATGAATGGGCTTTTCCAAGAGGACACAAGCTGTGTTTGATTTAGCTCGATGTATATTTATGTGACAGAATCCAACCACGCTGGACTTTGTGCCACAGCCATAATGTTTGCACAGTTACACCTGGGGAGGAAAGCCCTCCCACCAGAGTACTGACAGGATGCCAGTGGCAAGAAAGTTTACTTAATAAAATCACGGTTTAAAGGATTTATACATCTGTCAGTAGAGCAGTGATGACATTCCTCATTTACAAGCACGGTGCACAGCTTCAGCTGCAAGTAAAAGATTAAGGATAAGGCCAAATAAGGGCCCCCGTAGACAGCAATGTGTTTTATTCCATGTCCTGTTCCCTCCTCCAGCAAGGATCCTGAAGGTAGCTTTGCTGGGAACCTGTCTTCTCTGTGGTCTTCTGGATGAAGAACATGAGCATGTTCTTCTTGCCATCCAGCATGGCCAGATGTCAGCTAGTTCACAAAGAAACAGCCACCGCAGAGCAGCATTTAGCATGGCACCAGACCCATAAGCACCACAAACACTCTTCAGTGCAATCAGGGGCTTCCACACAGATTTTGGCACCTTCCTTCCCCATTTTGCTCTACCCCTCCCTTGACAGCCAAGATTTGCAGCCCTGGGAAGCAAGAGGAAGGCGATGGAGCCACAGGAAGGCACAACTTACCTCTGCCATAGCACTAACATCAAGGAGGCCTGTTCTTCAAATAAGCATAGAGCAAGAAGAGCCCACTGACTTCAGTGCCTGAACATGGATCCAAGAGCAACTCTAAAAGCTCCTGGTTTTGAAAGTCTTGGATAAAGCCAATGTCCTTCCTCCACTGAGCTGCTACCAGAGCTCTACAGCCAGTGCAGGCATCAGTGCACACTGTCAGGAATACGTTGGTTTTCTTCTCCCTTGGCTATCAAAGAAAGTGCCAGAAACGAAGCTACTTTGGATAGGCAGAGGACAGAGAGCAAGAGATAGAGGCAGAAAGAAGTCAAAGAAAACACTGTTCAGTTTTCCTACTGGATAAAAGTCTCAGGCAATGAAAGAGGGATGTAGGAAAGCATCACAACTCACTTGACTGGCCGAGATCCTCTGAATCACCACCTTGGGGAGGTGAAAATTAGCACTGCAGGACCTGGGGGAAAACCCACCTGGCAACCCAGCTCACTTTTTATATGGTAAAGTAAAAGTGTCTGCTGCTTTCATACCATACCTCCATAGCCAAAGGAAGGATGGGGAGTGCAGAGAGACTCCAGGAACCTGGAGCGACAGAGTACAGTGATGGCAAGAGGGAGAGAGCCAAGATAACTCTGCAGACTTTCTTACTTTAATGGATCCCTTCCTCATTCAGCCCAGCAAGGCAGCTGGCACATGGTATTTGGGAGTGCAGATGGATCAGCAATGTCAGACATGCAGCTGTGCATATTTAACACACAGGGATCTTATTATCTATTTGCTGGCTAGCCAGCAGCAGGCTGATTTTGGAGGCGATTGCTCACAGTTGTAGAGAGAGAAAAATAGAGAGTAGCCCACAGTCATTAATCTTACACAACAGGCTGCGCAGTGTTAGAGCCAGAACTGCTACTCTCCTGCATCTGTCCCTCCCACCAGCCCTAAATCACTTCTTCTCAACTCCTCTCCATTAGCAAGAAGAAAATTGTCTGGGTTGGAATTAGATACCACAACAGCACAGGCAGCCCTGCTGTACAAGATGTCTGCTACAAATTTTTACCAGTTTCAGGTCTCTAGTAAGCCTTTAGTCTTTCCATCGACCAGCCAGCAGGGAAAAGAGAGAAAACCGGGGAGTTTTGATGCTGGTCATAGCAATTTTCAGGTTGGGAATCAATTTCAGGCTCACAGTAAGGCCCTCTTTTGTGGAGCTCTTTTCCAGTGTGACTTGATTGGCACCAGAAGCAGAGGTGTGCTGCACAACCAACCATTCACCTCTTGCTAAGCAAAGTCATAAGGTTTCAGGTCTTCATTTAGCGACGCCTCTAAAACTCACATCTGATTTGATGCATGGGAAACCGTCCTACTTGTAGTTCATTTGAAAGTTCAACCCATCTTTAAGAGCTTTGCTGAACCACAGCCGAAGTGCTTGTGCGAGTTTGAGCCCATGATCACACTCCAGTTTTTCCTTTCCCTTTATGCTGGAGGCAAAGCAGGATACATCCCTAAATAAAGCAGCAAGCTGCAGTGCTCTCAAGGAGGAGAGGCTCAACAAAGAGGCTAAAATCTTTCTCTGTGTGTAATCCACGGGGCAAAAAGTACTGAGAGAGATCTGAGGGTCTCTCTATAGGAATCACAGTCAGTGGAGACAAACTCATGAACAGTAAGTTGTGCCTCCCAATATCAAATAGCAAAATCACTTGCCGTAAGTTCAATTTTAATTTTAATTGCAAACTTGTTCCATTACACTCAACATAAAAGCAAAACCTAAACTCCCAGCAAACTCCTGCAATTCTAACTCTAAAATAAAAATTATTACACAGAGAGAGAAGTGCAGCGAGAGACTTCATGCCTGTGAAGAGAGGAGGCCTTAAGCCACGTTCAGTCATGGAACAACAGAACTTTTGTGATTTCCCTCAACTCCCACCTACCTTATCAGGACTGAAACTCAGTATCACTAGAAAGGCAGAAGGAAGAGTGACAATAGCTGACAGATGTAAGGAAGGTGCAGTGTGGGACAGCTTTACTGAACTAAAAACTGGCTTGGAAATAGCAAAAATAAAATGGCAAGCACTTTGTATGGAAACTGAACCAAGAAGAATGAGGACAAGGGTTTGGAGGGATTGAAGAAGCCCATGACAATGGCTGTCTTTCCCCAGACTGCAGGAAAAGCTGGCCTCATTGAAAAGGTTGTGATTAAATAACTCAGGCTTTAATGAAAAAGATTATGTTTCACTAGAAAGGAGCAAAGTCTCTGAAAGACTCCTTATCAGCCTACACTGCCCAACGAAGAAGAGGTCAGATTCAAGTGGTACATTAGTCAAATAATACCATCTGAACATTTACTTCCAGCTCACTCTTTTTGATGAAGGCCATGGCCAATAATTACTAATGGATAAGAGAGGTTTATTTGATGGGGACCTGACATTCATTACAGCAGAGGTGGCATGCTCAATTGATCAGGACAATAAGTGAAAGAGTTACACTGAAAATAATGCTGTTAACAGAGTGATGTAAATGTGGTATTGGTCAGCAACATTTCATAATTAGGTCACCCAGGGAGCCTTTTGGGTCATCAATGGTGGAAGATCAGCCAAAAGCACCAAACACGCCTGCTGTGACAGATGCCCAAGTTACTGCTGGGCATAAGCACTACAGGTGCTTGGGAAGAAACAGACCTTACAGCCTATAAATATTTTAGCAATGGCAGATGAATAATAAATTGGTGAGAACAACATAGTGACGTGAACTCATGTGAAACCACACCACACACTGGGAACAATATGGCTAACTGCATCAAAGCAGGACATTGTAAAAAACATCCTTAAGAGCCGGTCATCAGTCTTCTTGATCCTGTCTCACAGCTACCTAATGGCCAGCCTAGATACAGATGAGAAAAGCAGTGAAATCAGAAATGCCAGCTCTCTGCATGAAGTAAAAGTAGAAGAATCTGTTTCTGTGCTGTTGTTCATCAGCTAAAAAACTCACAGGGAGCAGCTACGGCAGCCCCACGCACTAGAGCTGATACAGGTCAGGCAGTAACAGGGATAGAAGACGTAAACCAGGAAGAGTAATAATGTTCAAATATGGAGCAGAAATGAGACATCCTTATCTTTTCAACTTCTTCCAAAGAAATGAGCTCACAAATACCAATTTTTACTACAAACCAACAAAGGAGTTAGAAAGTGCCCAAGTACTTTCATCCTCAGACTTGGACCATGTAGATAAAATGGAATTTATACCTGAATCAACCCAGTCTGTTTTTATGTTATAAAACCAAATTACTACTAACAAATTCCTGGATAAACCAAATCATCCCTGATTTTCCTGTTAAAAAACAGAATTTGAGAGCCCTGGGTAAAATATTTTTGAAATCTGTATCGCTCTTCTCAGATCAGATTCTTCCAAAGCCAAACTTGAATATGCATACTTTTATAACAGCCACCACCAATTCCATCAGAAATAAAGATCATGCCAACTCTAAAATGATAATGAGACTTAACCACATATTCAGGGTAAAAAATTATCTTCCTCTCCAGTCGGAATAAACCTCCATTCTACCAAACTGATTGGCAATCAATTTTCAGCTGTGCCAAAAAGCTTACTGAAATTAGTCAGAACCTTTCCACTGCCTCTGTCTGGCTTTGGATCAGGCTTGTCCTACCACAACCAAATTCACAGAAACAAGCTACAGGTAGATGACAAAGATGTCAAGCAGAGGAACATAATTATAGGGAGTTTACAGAAATCACTAGTTAGGTCAAACGCCTTTTTCCCCAGTTCTCAGATTATAACTCACTGATTTACATTGGAATATTATTTAATTAGATCAGCACCAAATGACTCACTGCATTTTGTCATTTTAATGATACTTTATATTTCTCCAGTTTGATGGGTTAATCATTGCCTATCACAGTTTATGGCCTCTATCTTCTTTATTGTGTTTTGCCTCCCATCAGCTATCCAAGGTGATGTGAACTTTGTGCTATTGACTTTTCTCACTCCTCTGGGGAGGTTGTCATGGAGAATTAAGTTATTGACAAATCAACAGCCAACGTGCTGAACTCCTTCCTGCACGTCATCGTTAGGAATGTGGGAACAAGCCAACCTTTGGGCTGTGCAGAACCAAGATGTTCCACCACATAAAAGAAATCCAAAAAACCTACGTAGCGGAGTCCGCTCTCACTTAAAGCCCTGCAAATCTGGAGTAAAAGAAGCATTTCATCCTGCAGCTTAACAAAGGCTTTTTAGAACAAGTTTAGGCAGCAGAATTAAATGAATGAATTTCAGATTTCCTCTGATAATTTTAATCTTCTCAACAGGCATAGTTTTTTGCTTCCAGAAGCTGCTGTCTTCATCAGGTGTGGCTGAGCCAATGAACTAGGCAGAGATAATTAATACAGTGCTAACTGCAAGAAGTGATGAATAACAATTATTTTTCAAATGCACTTAATAAATGTTAATTGGTTCCTTTTTCTTCTTATTATTCCAAAGTGTGGGAACTACTCTTATCATCCAGATAATTAGACCATCAAAAATACCTAACCTGTGAGTCAGTACAGCATCACTCCTTAATACACAACCTCCCATTATTATAGAAAAGATACAAATTGATATAAAATATTTCTGCATGACTAGAAGGTAAAAAACGATGACTTATTTACCAGACTTTATAGTTAATATGAAGATTTATTATGGTTCATATTTCAAAGAGTGCCCTCCCCTCTTTGTTGGCCTGATTTCCTAAGGACTTTTGTGGGTATGGAATTCAATTGCAGGTTCAGTTTTAGTTTGTTGCATAGTGGATTTGTCCAGGGATAAATGTTATTCCCAAGCATGTCTCTGCTTAACCGAAAATTGGTCTCCTAATGTACCATTAAATATACCTCCTTCTGCTCCCCCTCAAATGTTTTCTCAAATTTTAATGAAAATGTAATTTCAGAAATATTTTCTTCCCAAAGCTGTTCTGCTGCCAAGTAGTTAAAATAAGTCCAGCTTCTTGTTGTTGCTGTGGTTGTTGTTAGAGAGGATGATGAGCCAAGGAACTTGTACTATATGTTCTGTTTCCATTCCCCAATGGAGAGCTTTAGATAAGCTCCTCCAACCAGGGTTATGGAGACAGTGCCAGGAAATGTTGTGGGAGCTGGAGGGAGTGCTGGACGGTCTAGAAAAGCAAAGGAAAAAGTACCAAATTCAAAACTGAGGCTTTGCAGATCCAAGTCAACTCCCTGTTTTTCCAATGGAGTAATCTACTGCTTAACTTCAGACTTGCAATATGCAAGTATTCAGTTCACTATTTGCTTCTCTGCAGTGCTGGTTGTGCCACAACTCACCTCTTTTCCCACTTTGGTTCGTTGCAATCTTGCACTGTCTCTTGTTTCACGTCAACCGATAAATCAGTCAAGTGATCAGATCACTTTTTTTTTTTTTAATTAACCTAACTTACTTTTTGACAGCTGTACTCCATCCCCTCCTCCTCTTTTGTAGATTGCAAATACACTTAAATTATTACTGTTACAATAATGCAAATCCAGTAGGAGTGAGACTCCTGAGACCTTGCATCAACCAACTCCATTAATTAAGCTATATGGAGCCATGCAGTGAAAACTTAAAGCTTGTCATGGTTGTGACCTCTATGCAAAGAATATGACTTAGAGGTTTGACTCTAGACACTAAAAATTAGCTGCCTAAAAATAAGCCAAGCCAAGCTGGTAATATGCACTCTCAGAACATTCTATGCAGACAGAACAAACCCTTCCAGAGAAAATCTTATGTGTCCAAGATAAGCAGATGATCCACCAGGTCTTGTCTATCTCCACGGGGATTAATGTTGTTATTGCTATTATTGGGGTTTTTGCTTTTTTTTTTTGGTTGGTTGGTTGGTTTGGGGTTTTTGTGGCGTTTTTTTAAGTTCAGCAGCTCCCCAGAAGTGTCACTAGACCAAGTGGTCAGACATGGAAGCAATCAAGGCAGAAGCACATAGGCAGGATAAACTTCGTGATGCCAACCTGAAATTTTCCTTTTTCCATAACAGAAAATACAATCTTTTAATAAGCAGCTCACCAACTTCCCCTGGTCTTGCTCTCTGTCCATTTTGGATTTATTTCTCTTTCACTGTTCCCTTTCTACACTCCTCCACCTTCTTCCTTCCTCCTCTGCTCACAATATCCACTCCTCCTTTGCCAATAATTATCTTCTGCACAAATATAATCACCAAATTTTATGTATGTATTTATTTATTTATTTATTTTGCTCTGCGGAAATGTTTGAAGAAGCTCTTATACGAATAAAGTAAAGGAATGAACAGAGTCTGAGCAGGATAAGGAAATAAACCCGATCAGATGCACGACAAACATTTCCCTGACTTCTCCAAGTACATCGCTTTGCCTGGACTGATCTCTACAAAGTCCCAAGGAATCACCAGGGGAACATTTTCATGGAATTTTCTGTATCAGTCCCTCACCCTGCCTCCATTTCTGTTTTTTCATACTCTCATCTCTCAAGGTGGTGCCCGTGTGCCCCCAAGATTATCCAAAACTGACAGCAAAACTGAACTCCGAATTTATGGGAGGCCTCTAGAAGCAGAGACTGCTGAAATCCCTGTGAGAATGTCTGGTGTTTTGACATGGGCTTCACTCCTGATCTGGGGTGAAAAAGAATCAGAATAGCTTCTCAGAGAAAACTCAGATTTTATTATGTGAACAGGAGACTCAAGGCTCTCGGTGAAAATACAGCTGCAAAAAGAGACAGAAGCCAGGGGGGCTGCAATGGAGGAGAGAAGAGAAACGTGAATAACCCAGAGCAGCAACTGCTGGGAAGTCAAAACAACCAACAGCCCCTTTTGATTCTGAAATCTCACAGGATGCACAAGGGTTCAAGTAGAGCCACAAACCAGCACTAATCTGACCTGAAAAGAAACATATCACTGGACACACTCAAAATTAAAGCAAAATCAGTTTTCCTTCAGATTCTTCACTGACACTTTTAAAGCAGAAAACACTGTTTTCTGATACATCAGCCCACTCTGATAGATAAAGAAATATCACATTTCACGAAATCCCACATCTCCAGATTATGTGCAATTCAAATGCAGCATCCCCAGACCCCCTGACCCTGTGGGGACACGCTGCTGTATGGATCCAGGGGAAGGGGGATGGAGAGAGCCCTCCCACCCACTTTGGGTGACAAGTTGTGGAAGTTTCCAAGTTTATTAAAAGCTCTCCTTCAAAGCAGCGTGTGAGCCCCATCTCACATCCAAGCGACAGTCTTCAACTGACTTCTCTGGGAGTTGGTGAGCACCAGATTTGTGCTTATTTAAATGAGCGTGCACACAAAGAAAGTATTCAACTGTTTTCTTTCATGTATGAAACAATAAGCAGTAAAAGACCACCATTGCCAAATGGATTCATCTGTCCCTTTCGCTTACTAGTCAGCGCGAATCTGAAGCCTTCATTCTTCACCCCTCTGACCTACCCAGTGGGTTTGTCTCTGTCTTACTATTTGGAGAAGAAGGGACCCCTGATTAAGAGGTATGTGGGGACATTGATCAACAGAGAGCCAGGGGTCTCATTTCCTCCTGCATTAATATCTCGGTAGTGTTAATTGCAGTTATGGGTGAATAGGCAATACTGGAGAACAGAGGATGTGAGTGCTTTGCCATTACTGATTACCTCACATCACACATTCAGAATGAATTTGCTTGTCCCTGGCAGTCCTTGGGTCAGAGGAAAAGAAAAATAAAAAAAGCAGGAGGAAAAAAGCCTGTTGTTACTGACAGCTGCTCTTCAAAGGTCAAGGATTACAATAGTTGGAGCTCTGTGGGTCAGGGCTGATGTGAACAGCACAGACAAACTCTTCTTGCCCTCCCCGCAGCTTGGCTGTAACAAATGTTATTGGTCTCTTTCTTTCTTTGTAAGCTTTGAATTCACATGAAAATAAAAATAGGAAAAAAAAAAGGGAGGGAAAAATAAAACAAATAAAAAATATTTACAATGCAATCTCTTCTCTGCACACACCTCTTCCAATCAGACAGCCATGAAAGCTGTCCTCCTGGCAAGATAAACTATCATTTTTTAACAAGGTAGATGGATGCCTTCATACATTTTTAAGCTTGGGACAGGATATATTTTGTGGTTTATTTATAATGACATCAATTACATTTGCTCCTAGGTCATAATTCACTCCTTTATAATTATTTATGGGGTGATTTTTACTTTTTTGAAAGTTTTATGTTTATTGATGTGTTTGGTTAACGAACGCTTAAATGACATGGTCAGCTGCTTTCCAGGATACTGGAGAACAGCAAAATCAATATGTTCTGCACCTGAGAGCAATCTTCTTAGTTTTGTAGTAATGATTCCCTGAGCAAGGTCCCAGGAGCCCAGGAGATAATTGCAATTCCACATAGTCAACAGTCTGCTCAGATCTATATAATCACTGTCTTTAGCTGCTTCATTTTGTTTAGTTTTGTTGCGTGTGATCTTTGCCATTAACATCCCTTTCTCTGTGATCTCAACTGGCTGGTTTTTGCCTCCCAGCCCCTCCTTTAGCTTTGATTTTATAGTCTCACCTCTGCTGAATTCAGACCCCTGTGCCGAGTAGAGAGAGCCCTTAGTTAAGTAGCTGCTTTCTGCCACTCAATTTATCTTTGTTGATTGCTGCCTTTGGAGAACAAAAGTTCATAGTGCTCTGGATAAACATTAAAAAAAGACATAATAAGGCCTGGTATCCCCAGATGAAGATAATGGATCTCCTCAGTTGCTTTAATATGCAGAGAACAGAACACAGACAAGTGTTAATGGAATAATATATTCTATGGCCCCTCTGTGCTGGGAGGCTGACAACACCCTGCACGGTGAGGGATGGTAAGCAGGGGTAGCTCCTCCACTCAAGAAGCTGGCAAAGAAATTTTTCTTCAGGTTGCAAGGCCTTTACAGATGCAAAGGAGAATAAATGATGGCATTTCAGTGGCTTGTGCTCTGGCTGTGGCACAGAGTGTTTTTAAGAAAGACAGGATTGATGGTTTAGGCCCTCTTTAAAGTGGCAGTTGTATCTTTAGCATATTTGTGAAATGCCTCACCCAGCAAATGCACTAAGGTAATTAATCAGGAAAAATCATAAGTTAAGTTTGAATGCAGAGCACATCAACCAAGACAGACATTCAAAGAGTAAACCAGTCATAAAAGCGTAACAGACTTAATCTTTGATCTCTTCCAGTGAGGTCCTGGACCACTTGTGGCCTACAAGGCCTCCTTCAATACACTGAAGCTGGTCTACAAAAACATGTAGACCATTTCCACGTAAATGAAAGAGCATGTCATTCCACAAAATCTCTGAGGATCCGACATTGATCTAAAGTGGTTGGAAATCACCACCTTCCTGGGATGCCATAAGCACCAGGAAAAAAAAGCCTTTTACAGGATGCCATGGCTTTCAGAATGCAGGTTCCTCCCCACGACCTTCAGGTATGGTCTGTCCCTCAGCTCAGAGACTGTCACCTACCACCTTGCTAGGATCAAGTGCGTTTGAAACACGCAACTTGATCCAGTCTATTACCATCCACATTAGTGAAAGGACCACATCCAAGACCTCAGCTACAGCAAGCACAATGCTTCTAGGTGCAGCACCACCTACAAGCACAGATGATCTCAGGGAAAAGAGTGTCTGAGAAGAGAAGAGATTTGGTAGAAAGGAAAACTAATGATCAGACTAGTTCAATTTGGAGCTCAAGCAGAGACACCCCAAAGCATGTAGATTTCCAGATATTGAGCACCTGAGAGCTGAAAACCAGATGTCTTAGCTGGACACCTAAACAATCTCAGTGGTCACTTCAGAAAATTTAGCTCTGAATCCTTTGGTTAATACAAAACAGGCCAAGAGTTTTCCAAATGGTCCAGTGAAACCCTCCAAACATGCTATTCAGAACGTTATTAGCTGGTAGCTGACAAAACCAATTCTCCCCCTTCATTTACAAAAATGAAAATTGGCATCATTCTTCTGAGTTTCAAAATAGACCAGTAGTAATGTTAACACGAATAAATCAACTGGGAAGATGTTTGAAAATCTTTATCAGACAAAGAGATATGGTTACCTGCTATAAAGGAAGACAGCTGACTTTTCCACTTCCATTAACTATTGCCAAATCTCATAAATGTAAACAGAGAATAAATCCTTTTAGTCACTGAATATGAATATTCTCCTGGGAATATCCAGCTGGCATCCAACTTGATTTATGTGCTTTAAAAAAAGCATTTGTTTTATAAGCCTAGGGTGAGCCTTAAAATATAAGTTCATGTGTAAAAAACATTATGGCTCAGGACCTATTTCAGCAAAAAAATTACCTCCTCTTCTCAGCTGCCAACCACTCCCCATGCTGAGAGCAAAGGCACATGAACTCAGGGTCATGGCATCTGCTTGGAGGAATCTGTTAAACTTAGGTATTGAAACAGTGACCTCTGGCATCACGACCCCTTTCCAGACAGCTACTACGACTGCTAATCTCTGCACTCAAATTAGAAGTCTGGAGCCTCAATATTCACTGGATCTGAGCCTATGCATGACTTTTCCATAGCCAAAGAAGACAAAATAAAAAAAGGAATCACAAGGCTTCCCACACAACCTTGTCTTTGCTGCGTCTCATCTACACCACTTCAGGGGAAATGTTATTTCCCCCAACCCATCCCCCTCCCATAGACACTCCTAAAATCCAACGTCTAACCCTACTCTAACATGTAGTACCTTACCCGAATATTTCACACCTGTCCTTAATGGGTGAGCTTCAATTCTCAAGAAATTCTTTGCATTAGTGGCAAATGCAGGTGAACTACAAAACACACCGCTCTCCTAGCCATGGGATATTTCTTAAGCGTGAGAGGAAAAATATATCTTACAGCCAGTCATTACTCTTCAGTGTCTTTCCTCATTTTAGATGCCCTAACCAAATCATTAAAGAAATGCACTTTTTTGTTGTTGTTGTTTCATAGCAGGGCCACACTATTAAGCAAAATGCAATTATATGCTCAGTAACGGGCCCATTCTTTGACTGGAGAGGCTGGAGATCTGCGAGCTCTGGGTGGTAGAAGGCAGTAAGGTCATGCTAAGAAAGATTTGAGGGCAACAGCAGACAACAAACTGATTATTTCTCTATGTTTTGTGTCTATGCCTGATTATTTGGTCTAGTAACCTATTCCCAAGCTTGAAGATTTTTCTGTATGTGTACATACAAACGTACATGAAATACACACTTGTTCACTATATATGAACGTCCCATGCCATTTCATTTTCAGTCTTGGGGAAATTGAGAGAACATTGCCAAGTGTGCTCCCAGTTCTACTCTGTAGAGGCCTGAACTAAAATTACGGCTGAAAAGCAAATGCAGTGACCTTTAAAGGCATCGAGAAGAAGCTATTTCCAGTACATTACTAAATGCTATATTTTAAAGGTTCTAACCTTATTTGCTACAAGTGTATAATATCAGGAAAACCTTGTGAGTGAAGGTTCTGCATTCATCACACAGCCCAAGTCACTTACAGAAGAGATGGGGAAAGTTATTACTTTCCCCCTTGCAGACATTAAAGTTCAGCCCCCTTTCCTGTAGTGTTTTGCAGCATTAAATAAGGTTCAGGGATCACTTTAAGAATTACAAGCTTCTCAACTTAACAAAAAGTCCAGTTTCCTGCAAGAAGCTATGGATGCATCATCAGCCAGAGAGCAATTTATGAAAAAAGGCATGTCCTCCACGGTTCAGACAAACAAACTAAGGGGAACCAGGTACTGTTATCTGATACTGTCATCCCATAAATTTTATTGATCAAAATACTCTTTTATGAGAATGATAATAGAAATTGATTTACAAGATGCAACTTAGAAGTAAAAGATAGGACAACAAAAGACATGTCATAAACTCTTGTGAGGCCACCATTAAGCCTGGAGTTTAATTACATCAACTAAGTAACAAGAGGTGTGTGACGGTGTGTTTGTGTAGTGCTTTATTTAATGTTTGACAGTCAACAGAGACTTTGGGTTTTGATGCTTAGAAAATCATAAAGTGCAGTGTTAACTTCGTTTTATTTATTGTTATTATTGATTGATTTATACTGTACCTCTCGTATGTATAATGGTACTCTACACCAAATAAATCAGGGAGCGTAAAACCTTCATCACAGCAAATAAAGAATGAAAGCAGGCAGAACCAGAAATGCCAATAAAATGCAAAAGTGGTGAGTAAACAAGTGTGGGGTTTATCTGACTTTTATAAATTTGTCTAGAATTAGCTGTATGGGATATTGTGGTGTCAAATATTTCACCAGGTAAGTTCCTAATAAGAAAATACAACGTTTCAGAAAATAGACAAATAGAAGAGGTGGGAAATGCAAGGAGTACAAACCAGAGCTACAACATGGCTTGCACAAGAGAATATAAATTGAGTCAGGAAACAACACAAAGAAAATATGTAAGATGTGAAATTCTTTAAAAAGCACTGTAACACCAAGAAATATCTGATACAAAGACATTCAGTCACAATTCAGATTGAGATCTCAATGCTACCCAAGTCCCTGGCTCCTTAAGATATAGTATGGGCTTAGCCATAAGCTTGCAATTAAGCCCTTAGTTCACAGAATCACCACTGCAGAATCACCCATTCTCATGGGAGAATGTGAAAAAGTTGAAAAAAAGCTCCAAAAATACTGCACAAATTATTATTTTTTTTTACATTTCACTTTTGGCCACCAAAAAATACCTTCACTTGTTTCAGTATAACAGGATTGTGCCCTTAAAGAGCTTAAAGAGTTACAGGCCCTGGATGTGCCTTAAAGCAGGAGAGGAAATCACAGGCAAAGATACGGTACTTGACCTTTAGTGGTGCAATGAAACCACTAAAATATATGTTAGGCTGCAAAATGCTGAGATCTTCCACCATGAAACAAAACAGATATTGATTTTTCCCATACACCTTTTAGGACGACAGTAAGTCAAACACAGTTGGTGCCAGATGATTCTGGTTGTTTGAGATATCATGCAACGTGTTCAGTAAAAGTCAAGAGCAGTGAGATTTTAGTACTTTTGCAGCTTGGTTTTCTGAATTCAATTAACCAAAACTGAGTTAAATGAATGTGCCACCCATGTCTCCCTCTAGCTTAGATGAAGTGAGGCTCTCTAGAATCTGCACGTAGCCCACGATGCCACAGTGTTCCACAAGTAAGGGGATGAAGTTTTGCTGCGTGGACACAAGACAACATTTGGATGAACACAGCTGGACCTTCAAGTTGGCCACTAAGCAGGAAATCAAAGGAAGATTTTAAAGATCCCTACATAATGGAGGAGCCCATGCCTCATCAAAAAACAAGTGCAAATTTCACGTCACATGAGTCTAGAATAACCTGAGGATTTAACCATTAGTAGTTTTTTAAATTATTTTAAACTGCTGAATTGACTAACCCTGAAATGAAAGTATAGGAACATATTTTTGACTCTTTCAAGAACAAGTGCTTCTCAAAAAGCCTTTAGAAGCTAGGTATCACCTGATGGTAACAAATTCCAATGAGAAACAATTTCATACATCGAATATTCCTGCATTTCTGCAACCCAGTACACAGTGTTGATTTTTACAGACAGATACATGAGAAAGGTCAGAGTAGTCTTTGTGATTTTGGATACGAGTCTTCAAAGCTGCTTCTCCCACCTCACTGAAGGTCCAAGAGGCTGAAGGCACACAATACTCTCTAATATATCCTTTGCCCTCTCCTGCTGTATGATCCTACTTTAAATACAAAGACCTGAGTGACTTCACTGCTGGTTGCTGTGAAAATTCTTGTGGGATCACTGAAGTCTCAATGAAAACAGCAGGAACTGTCAGACTAAAAGCAGTTTCCAATCCACACAGACCTCCACACATTTTAAATTTGTAATTAAAATCCACAGACAATAGGTCTCCTATTCTTAGTGACCTTTAATAGGTCATGCTCTACATGGTTTAAGGACACTTGTGGACTCTGTGCAGAAGTCCAAGGCAGGTCATAGAATCATAGAATCATAGAATGGTCAGAGTTGGAAGGGACCTTAAAGATCATCAAGTTCCAACCCCCCTGCCATGGGCAGGGACACCTCTCCCTAGAGCAGGTTGCTCCAAGCCCCATCCAGCCTGGCCTTAAACACTTCCAGGGATGGGGCACCAACAACTTCCCTGGGCAACCTGTTCCAGTGCCTCACCACCCTCACAGGAAAGAACTTCTTCCTAAGATCTCATCTAAATCTCCCCTCTTCCAATTTAAAACCATTACCCCTCGTCCTGTCACTGTTCCTATGCACAAGTTTTAGCACTGCTAAAAGAGGTGGTGTGTTCTACAAAGGCATATCCATCCAACTCCAAACCAAGCTACCCACACTACCCACTTCCAGTACCTAAGCACCAGACAGAGGGAAGATACTCCAGGCCATTTCATAAAGGCATCTCCCAGCTGGAGGTCCTTGAGTTGTTGTTTCTTACCCACTCCAAGTTACGAGCATTTCAGGACCACCAAGTCTGCGTCATCAGGCAGATGGGGGTTTCATGTCCTCCAAACAAGGGGCACGACATCAGCATTGGTGACCCAACCTTACTGCCTTTGTATACTCAAAATCTGCTCCAGTAGCTGTACCAATGCAATGTGACAACATCAACCCAAGCAGCAAGAACAGAACCACACATTCGCAAGATCGCAGGTCTTCAGCCCACTCCAACTGGAGATGGTGCACAGCAGGCACGGGCAGTCAGAGCTGCTGAACAGTATTAGTAACTGCAGCTGGGCTCCTCCCAGCTAAATCTGTCTCGTCCACAAATGACCACCAGAACACGAAGAAAAAAAAAACAGATGACTTGCAATACCTTAAGTGAAAAAATATGATTGAATAAATCCTGAGCATAAGACTTTGTGCCTAATTAGTTAAATCCCCTTAAGACATAAAAAAATTTGCTAAAAAGGCTCTCAGTAATTTGTAATAAGATGCTTAGATAATGTGCTCACTATCAAGGGAAGTTTCCAGTTTCACTGTACTCCATTTTTTTTAACATCTTGGCAAAGATCTTTTTCTCTCTCTCATGCTAAAGACCTCCCATTGACACTGTAACGTTAGCCTGGGAGCAGCTGGTGACTATTTCTGATGAATGGCAGGTGAGAAAGTTTTTCACACCAAACCACCACACATGCAAAACTGAATTCTCCGTCCTCCTTTCCTTCACTTAGCAGTTTTAAAAAAGCCCCAGATGAGGCTGTTTGGGAAAGTTAAGCGTTCATCTTAGACCAGCAGGTTGGCTAGAGGCAGGGAAAAGCAGAGAGTGGGTAAGCTCTGCCTGTCCTTTGGCTCAGCATCGACACCCCACTGTCCAACACAGCACTGGTGGCCCACGCAGGCCAGATGGGGACCTGAGTGCCACAGTCCACAAACAGATGAAAGGAAATCTCTTTTGGAGCTGACCCAGAATGAAATGGGCTTTCTCCATAAAATAAACCACCAACACCAGTTGAAAGGACTAATTAGAACATTAGCATCTCTATCCATTTCTGATTTTCTCGTTCTGATTCTATTTCTGCCTTTTTAATGCATTTAATTTAGATGTATTTTGGACCTGAAACTTTATTCCAGAATAAGAAAATGACATGACTGTCTTTTTCAGTACTTTTCTGTATGAATAGTTGTAGATCTTTTGAAACTGCATTTTTTCATCCCTGCAAATAAATATAGAATAACAACTGTTGCCTGCTCCCTATCTACCAACACAAAACACGTGAGAAAACTCTGTGTCAAACTTCATAGCCAAACCTTTCATCAACGGATAAACTTAAACCACATAAGCTTAAAGTGGAGCTGGGTAACACTGTAAAGATGCCAACCAGTGATGCCTCTGCTGACAGTGGTGGTCCTGGCCTTTTAGCACACTGTGATTTGCATCTGCTCCAGAGACTGGACTGTTTCCAGGGGCTGGATGAGGACTGACTGCAAGGTCTATCGTTTCAGATCTGCTGATGCTCCTCCTGATTTCTGTACATGAAGAAAGCAAACACCAAAAATGCTGAGTAGTGTTTTTGACTCTGTTTTTACAGAAATCAAGGGCATTCAGAAAGAACCAGGACTGTTACATTGCTTCAGCTTTGCTTTTTGTGCCAAGTTCCAGCAATAAACCTGCTTTATTAAACTGACATTTTGCAAGTAGTTAGTCCGAAAATTGACTAAGCCCTTTTGGTATTAGAAAAATCATTCTGGAGGCAGCTGAAATATTAAATGAAACAAAAAAAATAGCTAATGGAACGGCAGGAAATCTGATTAATTTCTTTTTTTCACAGAGCAATGCTGACGAGGCAAGATAGCCATTTTATTCAGCAATGAGGTAATTTGTTTGGCAAAAATAGAAACTACCTGAGTCTGGGCTGAAAATCTAAACCTTGCTTTAGCTGAAGTTCAGAAACATTATTTAAGTTCACTTGAATTGTGTTTTTATATTCCCACTCTTAATTATGACGGATTGGCACTCATAGCAAATTAGAAGCGGCCAAGAACTGGACGTGAAACTTGAAGAACAGCGAAGTTCTGCCTGGAGCAAAGATGGTGATTCATTTGGAACAAGGTTTTCTGAGAAATCAACATTCCAACATAGTTACCTGGCAGATTGGGGCAATTAGAGTGGATATTTGAAACTGCAGCCAAGTTATTGGTCTTGTGAATTAACTTTATTATTCTCTCTTCAGTCAGGTACCTCAGCTCATCTTGACAATCAAGATATCTAAGAGAATTTGAAAGTGGGATTTAAAGAGAACTTTTCAAAGCTAATATTAAATATGTATAGTATGAGGATATACCACCCTATGATATCTGTAGGAAGACTGGGAACATCATGCAAAGTCACGTAAACATTGTGATGATTTTTCTTCCCTATCCTTCCTGCAATGCTATGAAAAGTTAAAAGGGTGTAATTGCACACTCCAAGCAGACAGCCAAGTACTCCACAGATCCTGTACAGTCATGCACTCCTTTAGCTAAACCCACTACGCTTCACTGAAGTGGCTAAATCAGCCAGGCAATTCCGAAGAACCATTCAGTGCACCCAAAAGCCAAGCTGCCATCCCTCTGTTGGTCTCCACTCAGCCTGGAGAGAGTCTGCAGTAATGAAAATCTTGTTTAAGTGTTTGTTTTTTCAAGGGATGAAAGCAGGCTTTATGTGCATATTATTTTGTGGATTCAAAGGCACCTCTGTTTTTTGTGACAACTCTATCTTATCACCATGAGTTTTGATAATTCCAAGCTTAAAGAAGACAACTGCAGAATATTAGTCCACCACATTAGTTGATAATGTGTCAACTCTTGCCAGTCACTGGTTTTGTTCCTGCAGCAAAATAGGTAAGTTTTTTGTTGTTTCTTTCCAACCTGCTCAGAGGAAAAGTGACAACCTTTATTGCTGCCTAATGAAGCTCAGCCCCAGTGTTACACTGCTCTGAGCACTAATACATCAGGCAAGGACCAGCCTGCATTTTGTTCTCAGGACAGAAAGAACATCCTGGTTATAAAAGGAAAATGAGATTATACCAAACACAACAAAAAGTAGAAATGGGAGCAAACCCAACCAATTCAGAGCGTTGCTGCAATCTTGCTAATATTACAGATGACTACTTCACCTTGTAAACCAGGTTTTCATTATGTTTCTGATAAAGCTACATTTGGAAAAGGGCTGTTTTCCTGCCCTGCTTTGAGAGCATTTTGCTTACCAGTTGGGTTGTGCGGCAGCATTAGGTGAATTTCACCAGCAAACTGCAGAACAATATATTGAAGTCATATACGTGCCTTCTGCCCTTCAAATCACAGCAGTTAAACAAAAAATCCAACTGAGTCCTCTCTGCTCTGCAGGCTAGGACACCCTCGAATCACTGATCTCTCCAAGTGGCTACCTTCCTCTAGTTTCTACAATGTCATCATACGTTGCAGTCCATGTCCACATCCAAGAACGCTCCCTGATCTGGGAACTCTTGATTTAATACATGTTGCCACACTGCCCTTGACCTCAGAAGGACTTTGAAGTTTTCTGGCTGGAGATGAAAGTTACAGTATGTGTGGCAGAGCTGGGCTGTAGAGTAAGAAAGAATTGCTAACTCAACAACTTGTTAAACACATATTTCCAGAGCTTTTTTTTATTATTTATTTTTTTTAAAAACTAATAAACACACTATTTCCAGAATTTCAGTCCTCTTGTTCAGATTGATTAGATGAGAGATGAATTTGAACAGACAGATAGATTAAATCAAGAGTTATGGGTAAATTATTTCCAGTCCTCCAAATCTGGCCTGATGGTATCCATTTCCTAGTCCTCCTTAAGGAGGAGCGTGGCCTGTAAAGCTTCAATCCCTGTGTGCATCATCAGGTTCTGAATGGCAATTAGATGCGAACTGAGGATATCTTCCCAGGGAGGGCTTTATTCTTTGGACATTGTAAGAGGAGACCAGATTCAGAAGCTACTTGTTGGCAATGTTACTCTCCAAAAGAACAAAGAACTCACAAAGGCGTTTGATAGTGTGTGACCAAATCTGCGTGAAAAACAAGAGGGATGAAACTCTCCAAGGTTATTGTTTGCCTCCCTGTCATATGTTCATGCTGTTCGGACCCAAAGCAGACATCTGTTGGACAGCTTAGTCATGTTGTAAAAAGGCCAGATGTAATTAAAGTGTGCACTCGTTTCTTGCCATTCAAAAGGAACTGAAAAAAAGAGCAGAACACCAGAACACCAGATCACAGTTTTCTCTTTCTCATAAAGGATCACATTTTCATGAGCAGAATCTTCATGCTTCAATCTGCCAGGCAGAGATTCATCCACAAGCAAGCAGGCTTTTAGCAGACAAATGTATGTCCAGATGAGATAAACTAGAAGTTATAGGCATAAAACACCATCTAAGAGATTCCAGTCGGACACTAGCAACAAGGAAGAGTGCAGAATTGCATCAGATTGCCTGGCAAGAACAGCACATGATGAGGTCTTCAGCACTAGGGATTTGGAAGAGCAAGTTCAACAAGCATCTGTCCAGAAAGACAGAGTCAGTCTTGCTCTGAGTAGAGGACTGGGTTAGATGATCTAGTCATTTGGTGACTTTTATACCCAAAATCCTAAACTCCATGTCAAATCAAAGCATTTGCTTCACCTGCACCTCCTGCAAACCAGTTCTATTATAATTCCAAACCCTTTTCCAGGAAATCTTTTAGGTTGACAGCAAGAGGAGCTCAGCGTTACCAGAGGACTGTAATACCCTTTAAGCACCAAAACACTGTAAAATTGTCCAGCAAGAGAAACAGAATGTTGTCTTAAAGATTCTCCCACCAAACAGAAAAGCTCAGCAAACTTCCAGTTAAGCAAAATTGCTTGGCCATCTTGCTAAAATATGTTATTATTTACAGCATTCAGGCAGAGGAACCAACAGGGAAAGCAGAAGTACACAATCTGGTTGGGTTTTGGGTTTTTTTTGGCCCCCTCTACCAGTCAGAGAACTGGTCTGTAAACTACAATTATGTACTGCAATGATGTCCTGGCAGTACTTCACCAGAATAGCCCCACACTGTCACAGTCTTACAAAGCATTTGCAAAACAGATTCTCAGTAACTGAAGTACCAGCAGGCATACGGGCTGGTTGTTTGATTCTCCACACTATGATGCTGCTGTCACTCCTCTGAATCAAACATCAGGACTAAACCCATCCTCCAGTGGGATCTGAGAGGGTACTGAGTGCAGCTTATCAGCTCCAGCACCTGTTGGGTTTTTCCCCCCAATTTATTTGGAAAAGATACGGACCTGTTGGAGCAGATCCAGAGGAAGGCTATGAAGATTCCCCAAGGGCTGGAGCACCTCTCATCTGAAGACATGCTGAGAGAGTTGGGGTTGTCCAGTCTGGAGAAGAGAAAGCTTTGGGGGAGACCTTAGAGCCCCTTCCAGTACCTAAAGGAGGCCCAGAGGAGAGTTGGGGAGGGACTCTTTATGAGGGAGTGCAGTGATAGGACAAGGGGTAATGGTTTTAAACTAAAAAAGGGGAGATTGAGATCAGATATGAGAAGGAATTCTTTCCTGTGAGGGTGGTGAGACCCTGGCCCAGGTTGCCCAGAGACGCTGTGGCTGCCCCATCCCTGGAGGTGTTCAAGACCAGGCTGGACAGGGTTTTGAGCAACCTGGTCTGGTGAGAGATGTCCCTGTCCATGGCATAGGGGTTAGAAGTCAATGATCTTTGAGGTCCCTTCCAACCCAAACCACTCCATGATTCTCTGATTATTTCTGAACTGTTATTCTCAACCTGTTCTGGTCAGAACTGTTCCTTAATGCTGGAAATGTCTTCTGATTCACTGTTTTACCTAGCATTTCCTACTCATTAGCTGTAGGCAGCTTCGTGCCCAGCACCCTCTGCAGACCTGAGCTGTTTTTTGATGCTAGCTCTCTGCACTGACCAGATACAGGGGACACAGCTGGAATTTAGGCCACCTGCATTTGGCTGTTTTCTGCTGGGTTACTCACATTCATATAATTAAGGAGGAAAAAACCCTTTCACAGACATGCACACATTCAATGACTATTAAGAGAAGTTCTACCAGCATAAGGGGATTGAATGATATGCTTAAAATTACAAGCAGGACCAACTACTGATGGCTTCCTTTTACTGTTCCTGCTGAAGGGCTCTGTTCGCTGTACAGGTGCTGACAGATTGTTTGATGAGATTTTCAAGTTCAAGAGATGAACAAAAGCAAATGTTAAAACCAAAAGAGAAGGAACTATTTTCATGCTGTTCTTTCATACTTCAAAAAGTGGCACTTCTGTTTCCTTCTTCCCACTTGCTCTATCTTGGTTAATATGCCTTAGGTCATTTAGAGAAGTTCAACAATCTTGAAGTGCTAGTGAACTGATCCAAAAAGTAATTTTTCACACCTAATTAATATGAACGCTTAAGAAGGGGAGAGGTTTTTTCACTTGAGATTATTAAAAGCAGACACGTTGGATCAGAAGTGGACTCACAGAATCACTGAGGGAGGACACACTACATCCACATTAGTCATCAAAAACTCCTGTGTGGAAGTTTAGGCCAGTCATCAAAGCTGCCTACAGCCAGCAGGGAGGGACAGGTATCTTCAGGGTATGAATCAGCCAGTCCTAAAATAACTGCCAAGGACAATACAGATGAATCACTCCATGCGAGTGATCCCTTCTCTCCCACCAGCTACAGACAGAGCCCATGCCGTTAGGTTAAAGATAATGAATTCCTAAGTGCTTAATATATGTTAAGTGAGAAAAATCCCATCAGAAACTCAAAAGTCAACCCCACACTGAAGCCAATCTTTTGTGTCAGATCTCTTTTCCTTTGGAATCAAAGCTGCCAGACTAATCTTCCATTAACATTTCTTCTGCTAGACCTTCTTATGTTACAGGTCCAGAAACAGAACACCCTGCCGAAACATTCTTGCAATTTTTTTCAGGTCTTCCAAAAAATATTGCAGGACTTTCCTGACAAATGATCATCTTGATTGTTTCCTACTTACAGGAAGAGAGAGATGAGCCACGTAAGTATCCACAGATTTATCTCCCCTCAACTCCTGAGTTATTTTAGGCTTGGCCATCAATTTAGCAGTGGGAAAGCTTGCAAACTACATGGCTGATTAAGCTTTAGCACCACTCCCAACTCATGTTGTGATATTAAATATTCTTTTGCCTATTTATGTATCCTGGCTTTCCCCCATGATAAAGTGACTTTATTTATTAATTTATTTATCTATTTATTTATTTACTTACTTAAAATCAAAGGAGCTATTTAACTGCTTAGGTTTGGGGTTTGTTTTGTTTCTCCAGCCTGTCCCATTTGGTCACCCAGCATATTCAGTGTGACGTTTTGACATCACCAAATTTCTCACTGTCCAGTCTTACTGTGTTTGTGCTTTTAAGTCACACACCCACTTCCCTTCAGGGTGTTTTTATCATGTGGTTTAGGCCAAGAACCATCATCTGAATTCAGAATTCCACAAAAACTGCAGAAAGAGACAACAGATCTAATAGAGCAGTTATGGTTAAAATGGCAAATTTCATACTTAGTCATAGGCTAATGGAAGATGAAAACAAACCCAAACAAAATCACCCTGATTGCTCTAAGTGGCCTTTTTGCTGCCATCTAACAAATGTTAACAGTGCAGCACAAGGCATTTCACTGAGAGCTGCAATTTCAAGCTTTAAATCTCAGAAACCATTGTGACATTTTAGAGGTTTGGGCTTTGAAAACCGATTTTCACATTTTATTTGCCTGGATGCATGGTGATGAAAGATCTGATAATATCTCCATGACCTCAGTCTACCACATTTCACAGCAAAATGCATCAGCACTGCATTTTCATGGTAGAGAAAGAACCAAATGTTGATTATGGGCTTTATGACACCACAATAGAAGCGTAGATTTGACTATATGATTTAAGATTTTAAATAACTTAGTTGAGCCACATAAAATATTCTTTTTAGGAGACTAAAATTTTTAGTCAATCTTTATAGTCCTTTTAGACTTAGTTTTATCTCACAGCCCTTTTCATTCAGTCTCTTCTCAGATATGACTGCATCTTTTTGGAAATGATGGTAACCTATACTGAATACTGCACAGCATGGGGTCTTAATAAAAGAACTAAGCAATCCATCACCATCTCCTTAAGCTTATATTCTGCATTCAGGGTCTTAATCCTGGCATTCCTGTGGCTTCTCTAAATGCATCTCCAAAATGTTGGAACATTCCCAAGAAAAAGCTTCCCTTCTTCCCTCGCCCTGGCACAACACAGCAGCCCCATTCCTCTGTACTGTGCACAGGACAAACTAGTAAGACGGTTTCTCTGTCAGTTATATCAGTCAAACATGACACTTTCTCAGATACCAACTGGATACAAATTGCTTTGCTGATATGTATTATATAGACAAATATTCCAAATCAGATGTCAAAGGCTCAACTACTCATCTTAGGAAAGCAAATCTTGTCATTCCCATTTCTCCAATGCAGTCCGCCCCAAAATAGTATAGCAGTTAATAATCCTTCCTGAATTCAGTTACAGAACACCTTTCTGATTCACACATTATTATCATTATTTATGCTGAGGGAAAATTAAAATACAGACAAGCAATTAGCACTTAGAAAAAACAACGTCTGAGCAAGGAAAAGACCTTAGTCCCATTTAGTCCGTAGTCTAATCTTTAACTAATTGACTGCACTCCCTCAGTTAAATCTCCTATGAAAGCTTTTAACATTGAGGCAGACAATCCCATTTTAATAGGTATCAAAATCTCATGAACTTTGTAGTTCATTTATTGCCTGCTTACAACATCTTGGGATTTTTGTGCCTTCAAAATCTATAGTCATGTGGTTCTCCTACAACCACATGAAACTTATCCTCTACACTCCTTCCATAATGGAAAGAGAATTTTCCAAGGATGGTTCACCCCATTCCATGACACATATCAGAGGTGAAATGCACCTTCTGGCAGTTCTTGTTCTTCTCCATTAGCTGAGGAGTGAAAAGGCACTTCCACAGAGCAGACTCAGACACACAATTTGAAAAACTCAAGTCCTGTAAAATGAGCCTGTGCAAACCAAGGAGAACAAACCTGTGCTCTCCAGAAATTGTCTCCCTCACCATGTTGAACATTAATCCACTTGTAATTCTAGAGAGAAAAAAATATTCTTCATCATCTCTGATATTAAGGTCACATTTCATGGACATTGAGGAATTTCTGCAAATTTTTGAGAAAGAAACTCTCACGCTGCATGTGTGATTTAGTGACTTGAATTTGCTTCCACTTTGAAAAATGCCTCATCTATCTTCTTACCAGTCATATTAAGAACACCTTACTCCACAAAACAGGTTGCTTTTGCTCCTGTCATTATCTAGTCTCAGGAGAAAAGACAATATTATCCCATAATGATAAATATAGTGAAATAAAAAGATGGAAGCAGCGAATTTACTTTTTTGGCTTCCCAAATGGTCTCTGTTACTTTGCAAAAGGAAAAAAAGATAGATTACACATGTGGTCAGCCTACTTATTTCACAGCCACTCTGAAGAGTACCTCTGGTGATATTCATACCTGAAGAATGGCCAGTTTAAGCTACCTCCTACAGGCTAGGTACTGCAGAAAGCTTGTAAAAGACTTAAGTGCTATGCCTGGACTTAGAAGCAGCCAGAGATACATTTTATCCATCAAAAAATGACTTCCTACAAACAGTTTTGGTCAGGCCAGTTATAAAATCTGGTCTCCATCTTTGAAGAGTACCTTGAAAGCCATGGTAAAGCATGGTTGGCAGCCACGCTTTGGTTTTAGTGGGCCCAGAGTCATGCAGTGAGCTCGCTTCTGGCTTATTAAAAGTAGCTTCACACAGGATTTAAAGTCGCAAGGAACATGAATCTCTATATAAATGAATCTGTGAATGCCTAGATCTGTTCCTGGTATGTGACAAAAACACATCACTCGCATTCACTTCAAGGAATGGAAACATATCTTTCCATCACAGTAAGACAACCTTAACAAAAATTTATGCACTGCCCTAAAAGAAGTGCAAATCTCTTGCTAGTTAGGTAAAAAAAATAAAAATAAAAATAAATAAAAAAACCAACCCTGCATAAAAAATTTATATTGATTAATTTCAAATATATGCTCATACTCAAGACCTATAATCTCACATAACTAGGGAAATGGGACCTAAACAGATAGTATGGTTTACTTATCACGTGGAGTAGAAAAGAGACTAATTTTTAGATTCAAAAAATATTCTGATAACAGAGAATGTATCACCAGCCAGCCTCCTTTAAAATGAAGTATTTAAATACCAGAAGCACCATATCTAAAAAAGACACTAAAATAACCCATCCAGGGGTCAGCTCAGTTTTTGTTCAGTAATGAAGTTCATATTCAGCATTGCTGCCTGAGATTAATGGATTTATTCTGTTATGCATACAGACTAAACAGAATTAGGCAGCCTTAACTATCCTTGCTCTAGCTCCTAGGTATTGTGGTCCATGGCATCTTCTCTAGGTCAGTCAGTTCCAATCACAATTTTGGTCAGCCCTGCAGTGGTCAGGCAGTTGGACTGGATGATTGTCGTAGGTCCCTTCCAACTGAAATTTATATTCTACACAACATCTTTACATATGTATATATATATAATTTATTTATACTCTTTTTTTAACCAAAAAAACCTAAAACAACCACAACCCTTTCTCCTCTTATTCTCGAAGAGCTACCTCGGTGGCGACCCCCTGCTTTCTACAGTGAGGTTGTGTCTTTACTAGCCCCTGCGATGTCTTTACCCTGTATGCTCTTCCTTCATAAGAGCATCCTGAAGAGAACAACCCAGAACAAAACATTTTGCCTCCACACTGTCTGTCATCTCCACAGAGCAATGCTCCCCTTCCTTCTCCCTTCTTACAACCCTATGGGCTGCTCTCACACATGAATCCAGACCCCACACACGCTGCTGGCCTGCTTTGTGGACACTTCTGCCTGCTCCACTGCACGTTGTAGGATTTAGGCCAAATGTTGGCTTGATTGGGTTGGAGGAGTAAAGGCAAAACCAACCATTTATTTTTTAATTTGAATCCACATTTACTTCAGCCCTCAGAGCCTGCCACAGAGGAGTAGCCACACAATTGTGGAGATACACCGTACAAGAAGACAACACAGCCTGGACCCACCACTTCGGATCACGGAGAAGCAACGGGGGAAAATCTTGGAGCCTTTATCCAATGGTCAGTCCAGGCTCTGTTGAATTTGACAGCAAAGTTTCCACTGCCTTCACCAGGGTCAGGCTTCCTGCTGTGACACTGCCCTTAGGAACACTGCTGTTGCAAAGGTTAGGTTATACACACTTGGGTAGGCACACAGAGAACACCAGCCTCTCTGCAAATCATGTAACATTTTGCCATAAACCACCAGAAAAGTTCCACCCATGTCCCCATCCAGCAACCACCCTCTGCCCATTCCAGCTACAGGTCCCTGCTTGTTTTTTCACTGAATTAACTCCAAGCACTTAAAAGAAAGAACATTTCAATATGTTTTTCTGACAGGTAAGAAATTAACTGCATACCAGAAGCTATTGAATTCAGCTTTAATAGTATCAATAAACATTTCTGATTAAATTATGAAATTGATTTTATAATTTTGACCATTATGTTTTTACATCAATATCATCATATGACAGCAAATGTAGTTACTGCTTCCTTATTGATCTTAGACATGGCACTCCAAAGTACTCGTTTGACTATATTACAAAATCAAACTTGATTTCCTGGAGTACTGTAGTAACTTTTGTTCATGACTTGATATGAAGAACCAGTAACAAATGGATTATTAAGAGGTATTAGATATGCTTTGTTCTCAGAAGCCCAGGCACAGTCCTGCCGCACGCTTTTAGCAGTTTCAGGGCAAGTTTCAGGACTTGGGGCTGTTGTTATTCTTTTATGTTAAATAATAACCCCTCCTCTTCCTCTTGATGAGCCATCTATCAGGTTTCTTGTGAGCAATCTAAATGCTATTTATTAATGAGAAGGAACAAAGTGCTATTTATAATGCTCATTCAAGCAATCCAACAAAAACTCGGGGTTTCTGTAGCTTGGGAGCATTACTCTTGATCTCACCCTCCCCTCTGTCAGGATAATAGTTATGTGTTGGGCCACTCCATCTCCCCATAAGGTTTAATGTTCTGTTAAGAGAATGCATAATTCAAAAGGCCCACTGTTGCTCTGATACATGCATAATACTAAATCAAAGGTGTAATGTGCTGGATATTTATGTCTCAGGGTTAAGAACAAGTCCAATCAGATTAAAGAAATTTCAGTCCTGGGCTTTTTGGCTGCTGTAAATTTTTCCACAGGCCCTCCCATGTCTGAACCTTTCTAGGCTGAAGGACTATGAGGCATCTTCATTGATATAAACTGCCGTCACCAATGAGGAGCAGCAAGTTGAGGCCTTAAACAGTTTTTGTCAGATTGCACTTCTGCAAAGGGATCCTGCGGGCCTGCTGCTATGTTACCCAAAGGTGTTTTTTCCTACCAGGCAGTCATGTTTCTTCCTCCCTAATTATGGGGCATCTGTTTCAAAACGTAACTAATCCCTCCAGGTTTTGTGGGCTGAGGAAAGGGGCGGGAGGGGTCAGCTGGAACTTGTGCTCTTATCCCTCTTGCAAGATTATTCCTTAATATTCACAAAAGTATTTAGGCCATTGACAAGTATTTGCCTTGACAAGCCCATAGAGAACTCGATGCACTCTCGTCTGTCTCAGATAAACCATTCCCTCAAACAAGGCAACAGCAGAGCACAGGAAGATGTTTCACCTTGCTTTGATTAAAAAAAAAAAAATACTACAATTGGATTTTGTTCATTCCATATATGCTGATGGTCATTCTGGTTCTTTTCCCACCCCTCACTGAGCCACCTGCATCCTGCACTGGGGCTCTCAGGTCAACAGCCTGACACCTGAAATCTCCTGAGGCTTCAAGCACCCCAAATTTATCACCACAACACAGCAAAAAGGGATAAGGAAGCTAAAGGTACAAGTAGCAATTCAAAAGCAAGCTGTGAAGGAAAGCTTTGGTCTACACAGAGGTGAAAAAAAACAACTCCTAAGGATCTGTGGTGGATTTTCAGCCATCTTTAGGAAATATGAAAATCCAAGTGAGTGCTTCCCACCAGCTCCTGAAACCTTCTGTCTGCTACAGATTGAGATAACAGCATGGTCTTAGAAAGACACTCCTTTTAAAGTTTAACATATTTATTCTTACAAGCACTTGCACTGACCAAATGGGGAAGGATGAGCGTCCTTGCTCTACAGAAGCAACTAACTTGGGTGCCACGTGAGTCCTCTCACCTCATTCTAGATACCTAAAAGCCAAACATCCTATCTTAGGTATTTATGTGTGCTCCTTTGTATCTGTTGGAGAGAAACACCTTTCAGAAGGTAAATCATCCCATCCTCAAGTAACTGCAGAAGTGGGATGAATCACTGAACAAAGAGGGAATTTCAGTGACTGACCTAAACTGAAAACTATACTGAATTATAGACAGTTAAATTACTGACAGCTGATGTTAATTGCACCCTAAATAATTTGCCTTATCTCACAAAAAATAAGAAACCTTGCAGCAGAATGGAAGACAAGAGTCTCTTTTATCCAGTCTCACACCAATTTATGAACCACCAGGGCACTTCTCCCGTGCTGCTGAGCCACCGCCTCTGCGTCTACACAGCATTTATCACCCAGGGAAGGTTTGTAAGGCCTCAGTGTGCAAAGTGATAAAACTACCAATTTCAGCTTAAATCTGGGTTCTGAGCTCTGATCGTCATTCGCCACTCGCTTTCCATTTCCAAAACAGTTTTTCCTCAAAAGTTGCCAAAAGGTTTCGCTGCCTCTTCAAGTCATTTGGTACCTCACAGTGCTCTGTTCTTGGGCCAGGAGGTTCTGCCACTAGCCACAATTTATCCAACTGTAGATGAAATGTTTTGGATTTTCAGCCTCTATTTCCCCCTTGTCGGCAGTCTTCCCAGGCACACACTTTAATAAAGTAAGCACATCACTAAGATTTTGGGACACTCTGAGCACAAGCTTTGAATACTTCCACTTCCAGTACCTACAATCAGAAGCCTCATTATTGTGCATTCACCAGCAAGCCTCCGACGCAGAAGTTAAAGGAAAAAAAAAAAAAAAAGAGTCTAAAGTTCTCTTCCCGGGTTAGCTGAGGTTAAACAGGTGTTTTTGGTAAGGATTGCAGTTACATTTTGATTACACTAGCCCACATTCTTACATCACATAATGCAACACGATATACCCAAATGGATCCTTCGGTGCCAAAGTGGGGCCCCCAGCTTGATGTTGTTCTAATTGTGTTTTTCATTAATCCCTGTGACCTCTGCAAAGCATCACCAACCAAACACAGGCTCTGAGAACTGAGTGCTGGGTTTTCTTTTGGGGGTATTTTTCACATCTCCTCTTTACTTCTTGATGGTGCAAAGTAAAAGCAAAAAGGAGTTTTCAAATTCAGCTGTGAGCATTAAGTCTGAGATTTGACTGAACAAAAATACATCGAAGGAGTCAGTTTATTGCACTTGGATAGTGTGTCTTCTCCAGTAACCTGATCCAGCCTCCAAAAGGAAAACTCTTAACTTCTTTAGAGGGCTTTGGGCCCAGCTTCTATAGTAGGAATGCATGTGCAAGGCAATGTATGCTGCTTTATAAAGAACTAATATTAAAGGGGAGGCTAGGGGGAGAGGCCAATTCTTGATCTCATCCTGGAGTCACTCCACATGCTTTAAATATGGCCAAATTCTGTCTCCAGCCACACCCTGGCAACCTCATTTCCTTTATTAGGGTTGCAAGGGCTCTATCTGGGGGGGAAATTTGACCCAGGGGACCTCATTCTTTCCTGGCAAGAGCCCATCACCTCCAGAACTGGGGCTCTCTGGGGCCCTGGACTAAGGGGGGAGAGACAGAGATTTCCGCCGAATTACATCAGGGACACTGGTGGTCACTGGCATCTCCTTACATTTTGCCCAGAGGAATAAGGTATTTCACCAGAAAACATGGGGCTGAAGTAGAGTGTGAGGAGGAGATATTTCAACTTGGAGAGGCTGTGCAGGCAGTCGAGGGGCAGCAGAGCTACTCTACAGCTCCCCTGCTTTGTAGGTCTGTAGGTGTATTTTCACACACTCTGGAAAGCATTTGACAGATGTGCATTATTATGCACAGCAATAACTGGTGTCTGCTAAAACGAGCTGCTCAAGAGGGGAGGAGAGAAATGATGCACCTGTTTACGCACCTTCCCATCTACTGCTGTTTCCTTGATGAAAAACAACCATTGATTTATACTCATCTGCAAAAAAGGAAAAGACTTGGAAGAAGATCTTTCTGTGTCAGCAAGAGTAGCTGGGTGTCCATTTAGGGCACTCAACCTACCTCCCAGGTACACACCTTTAAATTCACCTCTGAAATATTCTACAAGTGTTGGTGGTACTACACCAAGAACCTAGCACATGGGATGTATTTTCTGCAGCCTGCTCACTCCTGTCCTATCATTTGCTAAGTCCCAGCACAGCCCGGGGAAGTCTCTCCTTCATAATGTCCTATTTTCCCTGACAAACAGCTATTACAAATAGCAGTATTTTTCCTCCTCAGTCTTTCTTTTCAGAGGATTGTCAACTCTTCTCATTCATTTCAGATAACGTCTTTGCTTCTGAACTTGTTGAGACGAGGACTGCTTCATAGTCCATTTGCTCAGTCTTAAATCTCTCTTGTTTCTGAATGTAATATGTGAGGTGAAACCCAAGCCACTGAAAAATCAGTGGGAATTAACTATTCATTGCCACGCTCTCAAGACTTCTCCTTTGCCATCTATATTTTTGAGAGGGCAGCAAGAAGAAGTTCTGTCCCTACTCTGATATCAGTGATAGAAGATGAATTACTTCTGGGAGAAAAGCAAGGCTCCCGTGCAGTCTCATTTGTGCTGTGCAAGCACATTGCAGGAATACACTGTAGAAGAGGCTTAACTGAAAAGTAAATTTCCTGAAAAGAGAATTTGCTCTTTTTAACCTCAAACCAGGATATTGCAGACCCATCAAAACGATGAGGGGAAGGAGTAACGGCTCCGCTACTGTCTCTTGAACCCTGGGAGCTGCTCTAACCAAGGCCATGGCAGAAAACTGTGCTGTTGCTGGATGGTGGTTTGCAACTTCCCTGCCTTCCACTGGCAAAGCTGATGAACCAGCCTTTGCCAGGAGATTCCCCAGGGCCCTAAAAGTTGACTGGACCCAGGAGAAAATCATCAACAGAGAAACCAGGCAATGCAGCCTGTCAGCAGGATGGAAAACTAGGCAAGCAGCCTCAGCCAAACTGACTGGTGTAGAACTATTGAAGAGCTAAAGCAAACAGCTTTGCTGAGGTAAAGGCAAAGCACAGAAAGAGCTGCCCTTCCTACCACCACAGCAACACATGTCCATGCCCGGCAAGGCCATGATGCACACTGTTCTTTGCCCTGTTTTCTGGAGAAACCACTGACTGCCAGACTGGGACACATGCTGGCAATGGAGATGGATAGACAGAATTCAAACCCTAATCCATCAGTGTGCTGCACAACCTAGAACTGCCACATAAAAATGGTATGTATATAAGCTTTTCATATTTCCCCAATCTTCCTTTCCTCTGCCACACAAACCATAGATGGACAAGAAAGGAAATTCCACATCGGCAGCTTGAACACAAACTTTTCATATCAGTAGGACCATTTAAGGAGTAAGGCTCAGGAAAGAAGTCAGAATAAGACTCAATTTGGACTAATTACTTCATAGTGCCTCCAGATACTTTTCTATTTCATCCACAACAGATTATTCCTGACACTTTTAGAGGGCCCCTGGCCCATTTTCTTATTGGTCTGATATTTACTAGCAATGAAACTAGAAGTCTTTGCTTACTCAACTTCTGGAGAGTTAAGAGGATACCCTTTTATATTATTCATTGAAATTGCTTCTTGGCTAAAATATTCTCCTGTCAGTGGTTTTCATGTGTTCAGCAACATCTGCAGGATGTGGAAAGAACAGAAACAAACCAGATGTTGCAAAAGGTAGTGACACTGAGAAACATAATTATAACAGTATCTTGTTCTTTTTTTGGGGGGGGGTCCATCGTATGCCTTCATACATCAGTAACTTTTACTGCTGAAACAGAGACTGACTCATCTAAGTTCTATCTAAACAGATTTACAATCATTTGTAAAAATTGACATATACCCCCCATTAAAGCCAAATTTCCTTTAGCAATTTCAGAGGAAAATAGATTAGGGGAATGTGGATATTTATCTCAGCCATCAACATTTATTCATTTAGGTAATTATCACTTCATTATGCTGTCAAAGAGAGCATGCAGGGAAATTCACCACTGATGAACCAAATGCCACAGAAGCCCTCCACCTCGTGGGAGAGCCGGGGGGATGCCAGCTCATGCCTTGCCCAAGCATTTGTCACCGGGATGTGACAAGGGCTGTGGGTCCAAGGGGGTACTAGTGGAGTCCTCTGAGCCGTGTGGGCCACCAACCTGATCCAACAGCGCCCCCAAAAGCAAGCCCACCACAGACCCGACACCCCAACACCCCCAGCCCCAGCTGGCCTCTGCCTCCACAAACCAAAACCAGCCTGTTTCTTTTAAAAGTTGTTTACTCTATTAGAAGGGGGAAAAATAAAAACTAAACCCCCTTCCAAACGCCTTGCCACAGTGCCAAAACCAGGAGAGGCTGCATTAGATTGGGAAAATTTTCCACTTATTTTAACTCAGACGTCAGGAATTTCATGGGGGGGAGAGGGGGGGTGATCAGAAGACCTGCAACTCTGCCAGACTCTGAGGGAACAAAGTATAACTAGATTAATATATAAATCGTATTAACTAAAATACGGAGCTGAATACAGTCATTTGTTATCAAAGTCTTTCGATTGTTTAACAAATTGCAACATTTTGGTCTCACGGGCTCCCTGCCAAGTTGAGGCCTAATTAAGGTGGTTGGAAATGAATAGTGTTTTAATTAGTTTAATTACAATATGATGAATTATCAAACTAATTTTTAAAAACAATGTGCAATTAGCCTTTTAGCATTCAACCCCCCATTTTCTGAAACAGGAAATGAAGTGGAACATACTTGTTTTCATCAGGAGGCCTGGAGATGGAACCAGCCCAGGCCGGGAGGGCCTGAGGCCGCAGTGGGACAGGCCGCTCCCCACCTCAGGCTCTGGGCATGGGCTCCGAAGCCTCTGGAGACCTCTGTGGAAAGCATCTTCCTCAGTCCAAGACGGGATCAATGCTCCTTTTCAGACTCTCAACCCAGAGTTTTCCCAATTCCTTGGCTTATTTGGGGTTGCGTAGAACATCCAGCAGCATTACATCTGTGGCCACGCTGGCTCAGCAAGGTTTTTTCATTCTTATCTTTCAAAGCAGTGAACGAGCAAATTCATTTGCCCACAAACTATAAAGGCACACAAGTTCCTACCTACAGCTACAGGATGTTTGTAAACATGTAGTCTCCGCTCCATAATGCCAACTGCACAAACACTTTTTTTCCATTTTCTGAGTACATTTCTTTTCCATTTGTCCCCCTCCAAAACCTATTTTCTGCCTCTGGCTACCAATCCCACTGCGTCACTCCCCCAGACAGCAAACCTTTCCAGAAATACACTTGCACCTGCATAACCTCAGTAATGTTGCACCCTTGGCAGTGAAAGCACCATCTGGTCCTACTGTAGAGCAGTTCATTACTGGAGGAGTGGCCAAAGGTCGCCACCTTTCATTAGCACTGCCAGGTATATAAGTAGAGTTTGGCTCAATTACAGCATAGCTCATTACGGAGCAATAGAAGAGGACATATTAAAAATATAGGCGCCCACTGAATGGAAGGAAGGAGCAAAGAAGTTCACTTTAATGACATGAATCCTTTAACAAATAATCAGGTTAGAAATGATCCACTTGGTATTTTGATGAGAATGGATTTTCTCATCCTGTGAACCAGAAAGAAAACGTGGCAGTAAAATAGCTTTCGGCATGACTTAATTATCCTCAGAAAGACTTAGGAGCCTGCTCCAGCAAAGCACTTAAATGCATGCCGAACTTTAAGCACATGGGCATTCTCGGGGGACTATTCATATATCTAGAGATAAGCATATGCTTAAGTGCTCCAGCAAGACACCAATCAAACTGAAGTCTCTCATCAGGGCCTGGAGCCACAGCTAACGCATCTGGCAAGCGTGACAGCCTTTGAGATGTCCGGTCCACCCGGGTGCTTACGAAGTCCCCATCACCCAGACTATCTGAGTGCTTACCAATAAATGAAAATAATCAATCACAATTCCCTCACTTCCTGACCAGTGCATAAAAAGAGGATTTAAATAGGTGCGTGTATCTGTAGATTAAATCAGTTTACTGGAGGGAACCAAAATGAGGAGATGAAGTTGCCATATGTTTCTGCTTGTGCTAAAGCTAGTGGTCATGCTTGTTTTTCCTGGAAATTTGTTCCACAAGCTTACTGGCTATTACCAGAGCCTTCATTTATTCATCAGCAGTGGCAAAGATCCAGCAGATGAGGCTCTTGTAAGAAAAGAGGACTCCAGAGAGCACTGACCTCTCCAGTAACTTTGGTCAAACCTACCAAAGGCTTGAACACCACGGGGAAGGTGTTGGGCTGAAATTTGCACACTGAGGAGCCACTCTAGGCTGTGTAGGAGCATACTGCTCCAAGGACTTTGTGATGCTTTATGGCAGAATGCATGGCTAAGGCATCCCCTGGGACTGAGTGCCTCTTGGCCAGTCACAGCTGTGGGCATCCAGCATCGCCAGGTTGCCCAGAAGAGCCAGAGATAGTTGCTCAGTCCAAAGACCCACACTTTCCACACAGAGGACACAGAATAACCACAGTTTCCTGAAGAATTCCTCTCTTCTTATCTGACTCCAAAGAAAAAATGGAGAGTTCGCCCTGTACCTTCCCACCGGCTTTCCCAGTTAATTTTTACAAGAACAGAGCTGTAGGGAGGACTGGTTCTTACGGGACTCTCTAGTTTGAGAACTGGGAGGCCTGGGTCTGTCTTGGTCACTGCCAGTGACACATTTGGTGAGAGAAGTGTTGAAAACAGGTGCATTGCCAGCCCTGCAAGCTTAGGAGGACTGAAGCTAACACTAACATCAACAACAAATTTCTGGCAATAAAAAGGTTAACACAAAACTGTAGGTATAAAGATAACTTGAACCCATCATTAAAGAAATTCAGTTATTTAGTCAATTTTACTTATTTACAGGCTAGAAGATTAATGAGCTCAAATACAAACTGAGACAGTAATTAGGTTTCAAAAACATACTATAACACAATCAATCATTGCTTGGGAGTATAATGACATTAGGGTAGAGCCCTCTTTCAGCTGAAGTTATTAGCATGTGATTGGTGAAGACTGGACTTGAAGAGAGAGTCTACCCCAGGGTCCTGTAATAAAATGAAAGAGGAATCTTAAATAAGGAGAAACTATGTCTTTGACCCTTTGTCCTTTGCCTGTAGATGTAGAGATACTGTATTCGGGATTTAGGGCTCTGTAACAGGACTTTGGGGAATGATGGCATTTCAAAAGACAGTTGGTATTTTACTTTAAACAAGACTTTACTTGAGACCTAATACGCCACAGAAGGTATGTATACGTCCTTTAATCTGGTCTTTGAGGCTATTAGCAGCTCTTTCCAAGGCATTTCAGATCTCTTCTCAAAGTCTTTGCAAATACGTCAACTTAGAGAAGGAATTCAAAATATTGCAGAATGCAGTGGGAGAAAGGGTGACAATTTAATGTAAAGGAAAGTAAACCAGAACCCATACAAAAGTGAAGTTGTCAATTGTTGTCGCTAAAGAATTTTTTGCTGGGCAACTGCATAAATGGCTTTCTACATTCTCATTGCAAGGAATCTGGGCAAATGTTCCTTAAATCCAGTGTCAGTTGGGTTCACAAAGAAAGAGGATATGGCTTTTAAGCTGAATTTCCAAGTCAGGTTTTTATGTATGTATCAGCTTAATCCAGCTCCCACAGAAATTAGTGGTAATTCTCATACTGATTTGAATAGGAGAAAAGTTACAACAGTGTGTATAATTTTTCAAATTCCACCTAAGTAGCTAAAGTCAGACATTTCAAGCAAAGGTTTTCATAACAGTCTATTGGATTTTCTCACATTCTGTAAAATGTTTTTGAAAATCGTAACCCAAAACAATGTTTGAGCAGCTAAATGGAAGTGGCCTAATTTTCAGAGCCACTGGGTACTCGCAGACTTCAGCAATTTCAGTATTCATCAGCTCTTCAAACCAGACTGCTTCCTTTGGCACAGCTATATACAGGGTGAAGTACCTCATTCTAAGCGCCCAAGTTTGAAAAATGTCAGCCTTAACCCCCCCATACACTTCTCATGCATATCCGAGTAAATACACACTTCCACAAATAACTTATGCATCACCACCACATCCAAAATGAAATCTTCATCATTTTCTTCACCTCAAGGGCTCAGTGGCACAGCCCCTGCATCTTGCTACTAGCGTCATTCTCTACAGACATCTAGTTGCTATTATTTATTCACTGTGGTGCTCTCAACTACCCCAATTCCCTAATGAACAATTGAAATGGATTGCAATAAGGACGTGACACACAGGAATAAGAAGCTGCAATGTATTTCCCAGCTTCAACCCCCTAACCTGAGGGAAGGTTATGATGGTTGACATGGCTGGGGTCAACAGCAATCAGTTCTAGTGGTTACTGTCACGTAGGTACTATGAATACTTTTGACAGCATTTCAGAGCAATCCTAGCAGCTGATAAATCAAATGCAGAAGAACCTTAACTCAAAATGTATTGTAAATAATCTCATAATGGAGGAAAAAAAAAACAACCACAAAAGCAAAACTATATTTCAAAGCAAGAGTGTGAAAACATAACAACATGCAACTCCAGTCAATACAATCAATCCTGATAACAAGACCAGTCAATGCAATTCCATTTTATAAAATCAATGCATCCTCCTACTATGAAAACCAGGCAAGGAAGGAAATGAACCAACATCCCCCTCTCTATCAGCATGTGACAATTACAGTTTCACCAAACACAGCTAAACAAGGAGCAGAGCAAGTGTAAGATCCTGAAACCTTGGCAAAGGAGCCAGCAGCACCACGTAAAATCTTCAGTCCAAAGGACAAGCTTTTATCAGGCTGCTCTTCTGACCCACTACATGTAAATCCATTTTCACTCACTGTTATAAAAGTGTAATTCTTCCAGCAACATTCCTCTGAATTTAAGCTGCTGACCCTCCTTTTTCTTCTTCTCCCCTTGTGATACAACTACACATGTGATGTGTGACATTAAATCAAGCTGTATGTTTATGACTGCCCAGGTAGTGTAACTTGTGAGCTATCTTTCACCTTCCCATATCAATTTAGGGCACAAAAAAGCCTGAATGGAAAAATAGAGTGTGCCATTTGTCTACCTGAAAATTCTTTTTGGGTGACCAAAAGTGAATTCTAGGAGTTTGCAAAACTCCGTAATACCTCCATCTGCTCAGTGTTAAGAACGTTTAACATGTTCCACCTCCCATCTTGACCCCTTCCCTGGAAGAAACCCCTACAGGAGTCAGTACTCATCCTCCCCATGGCAAGCCTGAAGGGTGAGGATCTCAATACAGTAAATTCCCAAGTGGGAATTTTAGGTTTTACATTCATTAGGCTCCCTGCCCTGGGTGAAATGATGCTTTTCTTACCAAAACACTACTGCTGACCTCAGCCCTGTGAAAGAGACTGAATTAAGAGAGACAGAACTAAGAGCAGGCAAAGGAGTCTTTCTTATGACCCTCCTTAATTAAGAAGCTAGGTTTAAGTTGGAGGGTACTTGATGATGCTGTGACAAATGTTTGGAACTGGACTGCAACAAGAAAGGTGTCATGGTCACAGAGAGTGAGGTTAGAGGTTTGTACTCCTTAACTGTAGGTATCTAACTGTGGGGTGTTAAGCCCTTGACCTATCTCCAGGGAAGTCTTCTTTCTCCAGAAGCAACGAAGGAACTTTGGCTGCCTGTCAGGGCACCCACCATCAGCACACTCACCCTCCAAGGTTACATTGCACCACGTATGCAAGTCTGACTGAAGGAGAAAACCTCCTTTCAGCAGGTCCTGGGTAGTATTCCCTGCCATCAGGCTTTGCACACACTTACCCCTATCACCTTCCCCCTAGCATCTGTTTGGACATCTGTCCAAAACAGAGATGTCATTAATTTCATGCAGGGTTGCAAATTGGTTTTAGCCACAGCATCCCTATGCAAGAGGTTGGTTTATCATTGTTGTCCACAAATGATGAAAGAGAACAACAATCTTACAAAACTAAACCAGAAATTACTCCTTCGGTTTGTATTATCTTAATCCTAAACAACAGCACTGCAAACTCCAGTTCCAGTAAATCATCTATTTTCCATTTAACTATTATGGAAGAATTGCAGATACAATTATTGTTGGTGCATTATGTACTTGCATGTGGGAGTAAGAAAACACAGTTTTGCTGCATTTTTCTTTTTCCTCTTATGGAAAACTTCCAGTTTTAACACCCTTTTCTCTTGGAAGAGAAAGTTGCATTTGTTATTTCCTGATATTTCCAGTTTCTCAACTACCCATCTGTAGTTTTTTCATCACCAGTGTTTTACATGTGTATGACAAGCCTCAAGCAGCCTCATGATGACAAAAGTATTTGTGGATCCTTGATTTGTTACCTGCATGCTCTCCTTATAGCGTTTTCTCACCAGTTTTAAAGTGTCCCAGGAAATCTCCATGGGATTCCATGGATAAGATAACATGAAAGGGTATGTGAACCTGACATATGTTGAATTGTGGACTGGTACACACAAACCAGTAATCCCTAAGCTTCTTCTGGATCATCCGTAAAGCTGCATACTCAGTCTTGGAAACAGTTATGGCATGATCTAACTTAATTTATCGAGAAAGAAATTAAAGCAAGCAATTATAAAGATGAGAGAAGGAAACCAAGTTGGATTAAACCTTGCCATTCCATTATTTGACATTTACCAAAACAAAACTGAGGATTTAGAAAAGAAGGTAGTTTTCAGAGAGGAGCTATCTTCAACTTTGGCCCTGTTTAATGGCTTTCAGAATGAGGAATACTGCTTGCCAATTAGGAACAAATGAGAATTACCAAACAAGAACATCTATGTGCTTCATCTTGGCAAGGGATGCTTGGGTAGACTTCCAGGGAAGCTGATGAGAAAGCCGAGCAGCAATGCAAGTTCCATGTAGCCCACATCACAAGATGGGAAACCAGCTAAAATGACAAACAGCTCCAGCGTACGACCACCGCTACTAAGGGCTGGTGCAGTGTTTCATCCCGGTCCTGCTATGCGGGACTTGGACCCTGGAGAGAACTGGAATCAGCACAGATCTTCCCAACTGAAGACCCCCAGCTCTGGGGGTGCTGGAAAAACACTAATTCAATTAGACAGATCTGTAATCAATCTGGCCACCACAGATTCCTACTTAAGATTCAATGAAAGCTACAGAATTCAGCTGACTAGACCACAAATTAATGCAGCTACAGAAAGAGAAGCTGAAGGTGCCCATCTCCAAGCAGGTAATATTCACACTGATGTAAGCTTTGAGCCATGGTCTACATCACAGCCATAGCCTGCCTCTGAACCCACTTGGCTTCACAAAAACGGACCATAAAACAAATGGTCACAGGGACAAATCTAACAGCCAGTTCTTCCAACACCAATTTATACGAGCAGAAGTCCCAGTAACTTCTGGCAATTCGAATCTGTCGTGATTGCTACAGCTGGGTTCAGCTTCATGGTCTCAGTAAGACCTTCAAAAATGATGAGGGTTTGAGACTGAGCCAAGCTCCTTGTCAGCGCTTCATACTTCAAGGCATTTGTATTTATAATTCCTGTTACTTAACACAACAGATCCTAGCATGACAAATCCTAGAAATTATGCCGGGGTCTTCATTTTCAGGATTTGCACCAGAGCTTAACTAAATTAGAAAGTATTTGTATGGCATCTCTGTTTGAGCTGCCGGTTGATGTTTTATGTTTTAATGTTTTAAGTAAAGTTTATTATGACAAGTCAGTGAAAGTGCTTTTAGTAGGTCAATAAATCACGGACCTATCATATCACTGGGTGACAGCTATGCAAAGCATTGAAGGAAATTTGATATTATTCCAACAAAATAGCAACTACAGCTACTTCCAGGTTAGCTGCAAAGCCACATCAGCCTGTTGATTTTGAATTGAAGAGGTAAATAATTATATTTTGGGGAAGGAAAGCAAGGCCTTTGTAGATTTTTATCTGTCTGGTATTTCTAAAACTCTCTTGTTGGGAAAAGAGAAAAGAATGATTTATTTAATCTAAAATGGTCCTCTGGATGCCCACCATGGAGTCTGTTCTATAATTACCTAATGTGGAGGAGTGGGGATGGGCTTGGGGAGAAACACAAAGCAGATGAAAAAAAAAGAGGATAAAAAAGATTTCTGAGAGATTGAATTCAGCTCTGGCATCTTTCCAACCATATGGAAACTGGAGGGATGTTAAAATAAAGCCCTCTAAGACAGGATGCACAGGACAAGGGTGGGAAGTTTCCCTCATTATTACTGTCAGGAGGGGAAAAAAAAAAAAAGAAAAAAAAAAGCCTTTTCTATACAAGACAGCAGCACACCTGTATGATCAGGGTGTGTGCCTAAACTTCAGCAAGAAAGCAACCATGACCCAATCACACTTTGAAGTTGTCTACACCTGATCAGACACATAGGAGAAGTGTCTCCTAGACGTGCAGCAGAGTTTGAGACAAAATTAGGAGGGAAAAAACTATTCTTAACCCTCTTGTGCTCCACAGTGCTTTCGATTGCCTGGTACAGCCTCTGACAGCAATAGCAGCTGCTTAATGTCTGGTACAGCCGTTGTTCTATGCCCAGCCTCAGGTCTGGAGTCCACGGCTGCAGGGTAGCAGATATTGCATCAGGGAAGGGCTGGAAAGAATCAGGGGAGACCCATGTTGAAACCAAGTGTCTAGTTAAAATTAGAAAAGAGAATCCACTGTCATGTTTTCTTCAAATGAAAAGGATAAAAACATGTGTGTTCATTCTGGATGCCATTTCTTTTCTGGCTATAAATTAAGGGATTTAATATATATATAAATCTCTTTGCAAGAGGACTTTTAAACTTAAAATCTGATAAAATATCCATGGATTCTCCTGCCATCAGGGTTAACTACTGGATCTGTTATGAACCACAATGGTATTTCATGTAAGATTTGTAAAATTTGAAAAAAAATCTTGGGAAAAGCATTTTAATCCACTTTTGCCTTATCTCAGGATCCATGCCACTCAACCATTTGCAGCTTGTGTCCTGTTCTAAGGAAGAGAAATATATCCCAGTTTTAAAAGCGAATCAGAGAGCAGAAGGTATGATGAGTCTGTGAAGAAAAGGAAGAGGTAACTACAAAGCAGATCTACGTCTTTAGACACCCATACCTTATTACTGCAACCTCCTCAGTCTGTGAACAAGGTCCGTTTGAAATCCTAGAAGCATGTGAGCAGGTTCTCCTGCTGCAGCAAGACCTTCTAGGGCAATGCTCAAAATCAGAACAACATTTGGCATGTGGCTGCCAAGATTTTCCATGGGATAACCCAGTACTCTTCCCATAAAGGCTCAGCAGGCAGGTGACATGGGCTTTGGAGAATATTACTCAATCCTTGTAGGGTATCCTTGTGGAAGACAGGCAGTGATGCTTGCTCAGAACACAGGGAGAAACTGCAAGCTTCATCAAGGAGAGAACTGGAAAGCTGGCTGTAGGAGCTGCTCCTTTACCACCCCAGTCAAAAGGCCAGACCATTCAATGATAACCCCATGGCCTTACATTACAGTGTCAGATCTGAGCAACCTTGGGCAGATCAATTCTGCACCCCCCTCCTCTGCTCCCCTGGACACCCCTGCCCTTTTAAGGGGTGATAAGATCAGAAGGGTGAATTATACACCCTCATTTTTAAAGCTATTGACTGTCTTATATGGAGGAGAAGACTGTAGCACAGCATCCCTGATAACTCTTTGCACTCCAGTTGTATCTTCAGTCTTTCCAGTGGGCTCTGAGTCTTACTCTTCCAGGTACTGTATACAAAAAAGGGGACATTTCTAGTTTTAAAAGATTTTCTCAGCATTGGAGGCACAGAGGAGGATAATCTATTCACACACACACTCCTTTGCAGATTAAAGCACTGTTCAAATGGCTTGCAGATTCAGGTCTGAGTGGAAAGACTGCTAAATAACAGTATCTGTAATGTAATGGAGTTCACAATTAATGACTAAGCAGAAAAACTTCTAAGAAAATAACAGATGGGTGATCTTAACTTTTGTTTTCCGAAGTAAGATAAAAGAGAGGAAGAATGGTGGAAAGAAAGAGACAAATGTGTGCTGTTAATCTCAAATAGGTACAAGTAGTACTGAAAAAGGTGCTTACAGTGAGTCGTATGATTCAACGGCATTAATTGTAATTAAGAAATGAGCATAATTCTGCATAAAATATGGGGTCTAGCAGTGGAGTGTAAAGAGCAGATGGCAAAGTTGGTGTAAAATATGGTAAGAAAGGCAAAGATGGAGAATTGAATAGAGCAAGATCAACAAGGGCTAAGATAAATAAGACATTTTTTAAGTACATACAGAAGGAGAGGGCAGCGAAGGAGACAGAAGGGCCTCTTAAAAATGGCAAGGGTAATTTATTGACACAAGTAGTAAGGACATTGTTTAAGGGAGGGAAAGAAAAAACGAAATGAAATGAAATCTTCGCCTGAGTGTGCAGAGAGGAGAGGGGACAGATACCAGAAAGAGACATAAATTTCCCAGAGGAGAACGAGGAATGCTTAAGGAAATCAAGATTATACCAGTTCTGGTGATCAAGAAAGTAGAACGTTGGAAAACTGAAAAGAAAATAAATAAATAAATGCAGGAACAAACATGATGTATCCCAAAATCTAAGGGAGACAGGAAGAAATACTGCAGAGTTGCTCAGAACCTGGAAAGCACTTGGCGGGAAGCCGTATGCGCTGGCAGAAATCTGACACTGTGCTACCATATGGTTAAAGCTAAATTCAGGTTGTGGATGCCACCCAGCAAGCTGGTATTTTTGCTTCAAAGACCTTTTTGGCAGTAAAGGAAATTTTACTAGCAATAAAAAGGCCAGACTTCTTTGTTTCCTTCTTGCTTGCCCAGTTTCCTTTCCACCACTTGCTTTTTGCAAAGTTAGCCTGTGACAGAAAGGGTGCCTACCAGAGAACATTCCCGAGAAACTGCATGGTCACCACGCTTCCCCACGGTGCATCTGAAATCCCCTGATGCATCTGCAGTACTTGACACTGGTTCCAACGTACATTTCTAGCTTTAAACTGAGGTTTTTAAACTTCTAGAAAATAGAAGCCTTACCAAAGACATAGGGAATGCACATTAAAATGCGAAATCAGTGACCTCAGCCCATAAAAGCTACAGACCCTAAAGGACTTGGCCCTGAACGCACCAGCTCAGCTTTAAGCACCTGCCTGTTCCATTGACGCCATCAGAACTGCTCAGAAACATCCATCTGAGCTCATGTGCTACTGCAGCAATGAAAGCAGTAGCAGGAATGAAACTGGGCCTACAGCATGGACATCACACAAATGGAAATATCAAGCAGAGCAGCAGAAGGTCTAATGTTGGAGTGAGATGGTGTCAATGACACGCACTTCAGCAAAGACAGAGTCAGGCCTTACAAGAATTTGCAGGGTATTTGGCTACACTAAGAATAGACAGTACTTGGAGCAGCAGTGGGGCAGCTGCTATTCGTAGAAGTTTAGAATGGCAAATCTAAACTTAGTGTGCAAGCATTCAAAGGTGGCAAATACTGAAGCGTATCTACAGATGCTACCAAGAAAAAGAAAAAAATAAATAAATTGCTGATTGAAGAGCACAATCAGGCAAGGTGCTGAGTGCCAGTTCCTCCAAGGAGCTACACTGATCTGTACCAGTCGAAACCAAGCCCCTTCATGCTTCCTTCCACTCCCAGCAATGAGATTTTCGAGCTCTGCACCACACAGGAGCATTTTTTCATTAGGCAGGATGATATGATCAGGACCAAATCCCACTGACTTCAAGGGCAGACTTGTGAACAGCTCCAAGGGTTGGTAGGGACTTTTGAGGAGCACATCCAGCCCCACCATCCACAGCACTTCCCCCAGTTTACCACTGAGTGACTGGATTTAATTTGGTGGGGACAGTTTTGATAACACGCCCAATCAGCGCATGAACGGAGGCCAGGAAAGCAAAACGGGTGGATGCCAAGTGCAACTGGTTGCATCAGATCCACAGGGTGCAGGTGGTCACCACAGAGACACACAGTGGGGAGGGCAACGGGGAGAATTCAGATACACGGTGTGAAACCTCAGTGACCAGCAGCCAGGGTCTGATCAGCAGCTCTCTGGGTGAAACTCTGCCCAGCAATCACTCAGCAACCTTTGCAGACCATAATGACATACCTAAAATAAATAGAAGTGCAGCTGAGAAATTTAGGACAAGACAGAAATAAGAGCAGAAGCTGTAACTCTTTGGGAGATTTATAATTTATGACTGTTCCATGGCATGAGTTCAACTGTGACCTCTCAGCTGGCAGCTGTCTTTATGCTGCTTTCTCCTTCCACCTGCCTGGTGAGAAAACAGCCACCGTCTCTGTGAGCATGGATAAATCTGTCACACTGACTTACACAATGAACTCTCTGGAGGGAGACTGAAGTAGTCCAGAGAATAAATCTAGCCCTCAGAAACAGTAGCAAGGTTGTCCAAGTTTACAGCATCTCCTTTTAACCCCTTTGGTGTGGACCTCAGCGACTATAATTATAACTGGCACTGTCTGACACGCTGAAGCCGGGAATCCTCTGCAACGTGATGGATGTCTCACTCAGGACAAGTCACAGTCAGCCACAAAAAGCATCCAGGACTGGCCAATGATGCAATAAGCAGCTCTCACCTGACGTGGCAACCCTGGGTTTTAAAGCCTTTCCCAAGGACATCCAGGTGGGCAAAAAAGGTTTTACAAGAGAAAAATGTCTTTGCTGAAGTGCTCAGATCACAAGGACAAAGCACTGAATTAGATCATTAGATTTTAAGGCCAAAAAGGCATTATTAGTTCAGATGGATTAACGGGCTCCTTCCATTCCTCCTACCCTGCTGATGGGAATATGGCAGACATTAAATGGATGCTGAATATCACCGACGTCAGAAAGACATCATCCTCTCATAAAATCTCTCCAAGGCAAAGCTTCTCTGGTAAAGGACCTTGGCCAAACCAAATGTCTGTCTGTGACTGGGGATTACAGTTCATAAAAGAAGCCAATGTTATTTCAAAATGATCAGTTTAAAAAGCAAACACCAGAGACTACTCTTTGTTCATGGTTAATATTAAGAATTCATGCCTAAACAGCTTAGAATGGCTTTGGATTGTGATTCATCTGTGTTCTGATAGACAGTACATTTATTCTTATAGGTAGTCAAAACGTTGCTCATCACTGTAGCTTATCTTGAACACCTCCTGCAGGGGTGCTTGGACACCTTGCAAACATATTTACAGCACACCTATGACATCTGTTGAGCCACACAGAAACAGGACCTTAGTGCAAAGGCAAGGAAACTACAGTATCATCCAACATTATGGCCAGGACCAATGCTAACACCACAAAAAGCCCTCTAGGCAAACCCATTAGTCTCATCAGACATTTGTTTTATTCATGCAATTCCTTTCTCCTGTAGCTCTAGTTTGCATCTGAGCTTGACACAGTCTCATGAACAAGGAAAGTCATGCCAAGACACCTGAAAAGCCACGTTCAACTTCACCATGCTGTGCCTTTGCCTTGGAGGCAGCAATCAATGGCAGAACAAGGTGATCCAGCACCCAACATCCCTCCCAGAAAGGTTGCTTTGCAACGATTATTTTGTTTTAATTCCAGACCCTGAAGAGTGAACTGTGACTGCTCCATGCCATTCTTCATTCTCCTCCTCATCCTTGTTTTGTGTAGGATTTACAGCCAGAGTCCTCTGCAATTTTATCTCCTCTGTTCATCAAACCTTATCACACACGCCAGACACAGCTTTCTTCTATTGTGCTGATGTTGTACCCACCCTTTCTCCTGCAGTGCTTGGATTCCAGTAGCCCACAACATTTGCCATTCCTTAACCAACAGAGGAAACCTCATTGTGCAAAAGGAGTCCTCTTAGTCTGGAAGTCATGAAATAACAGCTCAATACAATGGCTTTGTCACAGGCTTTCCATTCTGCATTGGCAATAACACTCAAACCTCTGGGTCTCTACATCTCCAGCAGTAGTAATAGCAAGACCACTCCCTCAGCCTTTATCCATATTCCTGCTTTGTACCCAAAACCTGCAAAGAACAGGGAGGGGATGCAGAAGAGCACTGACAAAAAAAGGGTTCTGTTTTCCAAGAGGGTTTCACAATAAAATTGAATACCAAACCTAACAATTAGAAGCCATTGGTGGCAGTCACCTTTCAACTACCTTGAGAAGCTCTTTTGGCCTTAAGGCAGGCTGCAAGCAAGGAACTGGACTGTGAACCTTCAATGTGCTTTTCCAAGGACCAAAAAAAAAATCCTGTGGAACTTCCATAGGAACGTACAAATGTTCCTGTCCAAGTCCTACAGTGCCACTATAAACCACCACGAGAACTCACACAGTTTATGCTGTTCAGACCGCTAAAGCCAGATGCCCAAAGGTGCTGAGGGCCCTCATGTTCCCATGACCTGAAGGGAGCAGGGGGCACTCAGATACCTTTACCCTCTTGCAGAACTGGGCACTAAGCAAACCATGCTACAACTCAACAACCTTGCACAGGCTTTTCTCCTTAAACATGCATTTCCATATTGCTTAATTATCTGATTCTGAAAGCATTTTGTTTGAAGCTGTATGAGGCACATTCCAGTAATGGAGATGGACTGCAGCTTCCAAGGTTTAGTTCATAAAAGCACCGTGGCAACCTTAATATCCCAGATACTGTTGACAGTAGAGTAGTGGCAATGTAGCATAACTGCTGGGTAAGGCAACGATCAGGTGCCATGTGACAGAGAGACAGAGGGACAGGGAACAAGCTACTGGCCACCAGAGGAAAACTGCTACACCTCATTGCTTTCCTGGCAGTGACGTTGCTCTCTGGCCTTTCACTCCTACCTTTCAGATATCATCCTTCTCTTTCCTTGCCTTCCCTCCCAAAATATGCCTTGCATCCTCACAGGGACTCACATACTTGTTAAATTTATTCCCTCGTGGCATCACATACTATTACAAGGCAGAAACCTGACTTTCTTACACATCTAAGGCAACAAGATCTCTGCAAGCATATGTTTTGACCCTCCTAATTGATGTTCCACTCAGGCTGGACCTGTTGGAGTGTCCAGAAGAAGCCACGAAGACCTTCAGAGGGCTGGAGCACCTCTCCTATGAGGCTGAAAGAGTTGGGGTTGTTGAGTCTGGAGAAGAGAAGGCTCCAGGGGAGACCTTAGAGCCCCTTCCAGTCCCTAAAGGGGGCCCAGAGAAGAGATGAGGAGGGACTCTCGATGAGGGAGTGCAGTGATAGGACAAGGGGTAATGGTTTTAAACTAAAAAAGGGGAGATTTAGATCAGATATGAGAAGGAATTCTTTCCTGTGAGGGTGGTGAGACTCTGGTCCAGGTTGCCCAGAGATGCTGTGGATGCCCTATCCCTGGAGGTGTTCAAGGCCAGGTTGGTTGGGGCTTTGAGCAACCTGCTCTGGTGGGAGATGTCCCTGTCCGTGGCAGGTGGTTGGAACTAGATAATCTTTAAGGTCCCTTCCAACATAAACCATTCCATGACTGCTAAAATCCCTTTTGAAGCATACCTATCCTCAGGAATACAGTCTTCCAGCTGCCTTCTTTTGCACAGAGTAACAGGGAGTCCCTGCTTTGTCAGAACTGACAAAGCTCCAACCACAACAGAGGATAGGAGGTAAAAAAGTGAGTCCAAAACAGTGACATGAACTCTCAAATTGGATCTGAGCACTTAAGTCCCTCAAGACCATCTCTAACTGAGCACAAATATAATTAGAATCATAGAATCATAGAATGGTCAGAGTTGGAAGGGACCTTAAAGATCATCAAGTTCCAACCCCCCTGCCATGGGCAGGGACACCTCTCCCTAGAGCAGGTTGCTCCAAGCCCCATCCAGCCTGGCCTTAAACACTTCCAGGGATGGGGCATCAACAACTTCTCTGGGTAACCTGTTCCAGTGCCTCACCACCCTCACAGGAAAGAACTTCTTCCTAAGATCTCATCTAAATCTCCCCTCTTCCAATTTAAAACCATTACCCCTCGTCCTGTCACTAGACTTCCTGACAAAGAGTCCTTCCCCAGCTCTAACTATCCTAGTGAGCGTGGATTCTTACAGATTAACATATTTTTTTAAAAAATCACTTGTTAGAGATTAGATTCTAACCTGAACCACAACGATTTACACTCATGATCCCCACTGCTGATGTTCTCCACGCGTCATACGGCAGCACACAACGAGCTTGTATCCCCAGCAAGGTTCCCTGCAGTACATCGCTCACCGTCCACCCACCACGGTGGCACCTGAAATGATGGATGGAGAGAGCACAAAGAGTCACAGCCCCCAGTGTTACAACTGTAGCAAGCTGCTTTCTTCTGCCTTGTCATTTATGTCTGAAAACGGGATATTATTGCTGGACCTGGATGTGGAAACTCAGAAAAAAAGTCGAGGGAATAGCAATAAGGAATGTTGTTTGCTCAGCAAGATTTGGGAAGAAAGGAAATGATCTATTTTGTGAATTGAAATTATCCCCTTAATGAATTTGTGTCACTATTTCTAGTAAAAAAAATAAAATATATATATATATATAAAAATACTCATGCTTTATTTTTTTTCTAAAAAGTGTCAGCTGTCCAAAAATGCTGAACAGCTGTCCTGAAATAGCAGATTTTCCTGTATGTTTTTTCTATGATTCAGTCCATTCCATAATTTTGCAATGAGAATTGCAGACAGTTCTATTTTACTTGCAAGAAACAGGCACAATATGGCATGTACCTCATAATCTTCTGTGATTAATGTATAAAAACACAGTCAGAACATATTTAGACGATGGCTTGTAGTATTATAGAGATTGATCTTGGTTTTGCTCACGGCCAATGGCTAAGGAGCACTTTAATCTGCCACAGGTGAAAAGGTAAGGCAAACACTCTGATGTTTATTTAGGACAGCTATTGGGAATATTTCATGCCGTATTTCAAATACAAATACTCTTTGGCTGTCTATGAGTCAAGGAAATATAAAGTCATTAGAATATGGTTTTCTACAATCTATTGTAAATATTAAAATTACACAGGTCATTTGACCCAAATTGAGATTTCTGCCTAGTTTCTTCACAATCTTGGCTTCCAGGGGACTGTGAGAGGAAGCCGTCTCCCCCGTGGCATCACAACGCTGCAAAGCCCACTCTGTAATGAAGTGGGAATGGCATTTTGGGACATTCTTGGCAAAGGCTTTAAGCCAGGTAAAGACTGAGAGCGAGAGTGAGAGTCTGCTGCCTTCTGAGTCAATGAAGGAGCCCCCTTTGTCTTTCAAGACTAAACACTACTTTAAAAAAATACCTTATGCAAATAGTCTTCCTGATTTTTTTTTATTTTTATTTTTTTTTCTCTGATCTCCAGGTTAAGATTCTCACCTGCCATCAGCTGGATTACTGTTTTGGCTTTTGCATGAGAACCCTAAAGAGTCTCCAAGGAAGAGCTCACTCATGCCAGCCATGTTTAGCATAGTTGAGATTGCAGTTTTATGTAGACTTAGACTCATTTTCACAGCAACAAAGGAAATCTCCTACAAGGATCTAAGAGGAGCAGTGTCCCACGCAAATCTACTCATTACACAGAGCACCTCTTCAGTAGCATCACAATTTACTTCACATATTTCCTCTCAGAAGGTTTGTGTTTTTTCTCCGCAAGCTGAATTTCCAAGTCTAAAACTACCCAGTGCACTTCTTGTGCTTCATGTGCTAAAGAATGGATCTGCATCCCAAGCCCCTTGTACAAAAATATCTTTGTTTTATTCACATGTTTAGATAAAACACTAAGTCAAGGAAAGTTTAATGAATGACGGCATAAAACTCCAGCTTTAGCAGCATTCAGATCCCAGACACTTTCTCCTACTTCTTCCCCATCCTAACCATACCATCTTTCCAAAATCCCCATTTGCTTTATCTCTCTTTTTTTGCTGAGTGCCTGGATGGCCTCATGTTTAGTAGCTTTTTACAGTTCATCTCTACTCTGTAAAAACATGGAGAGAGACTGGAAAAAAATGAAAACAAAATGAAACAGAAGAGATCAAAACAACCCCAAACACATTGTGGGTCAAACTGACATCTGATACAGGGCCTACATCTCCACTGGAGTCAGTTAGATACTCACTGCCTGTGCTCTTCAAGGTGAATTTGGCTCATGATATGGCCTGAGATAACTTATTGCCTGCAGCCTATGGTACCTTAGCTCATGCTTGCAGTGATGAGGAAACTGTGTATGTACAACTGCAGAGTTACTTCTCATCTACTTTGAATATTCAAGCGACCCAAGCAGTCAGTCAGTCAGTCATGAATAGCAATATATGAAACCTCAGGCATTTTTAGTCTAACAGACTGAAAACATTGGACAGAAGTTACATCCAGTAGCACAGGTTTGCTCGGAAAAATGAACTCCAGCTACTCATTCAGATGACAACTCCCTTTAGTCTAAGGTTAGTTATAAAAGAGCAGCCAGGCAGTACCACACCAGGGCTCAGGGGATCTGGGGAAAATACCTGGCTCTAACAAGGACTTTGTACATGATTCACACTTGAAAGGGTTACTCTCCAACTTCATGGAGAGTAGGAGCTGAGGATCCACACCCACCCAATGGGGACAGATAAGACTCCTGAGGTAGTCAGTGTGGATCTTCAGCAAAAAGCTTCTTCTCTACCTGCACTGCAGAAGCAATGTTATTCATTCCTAACACTGCCAGTTAAATACAACCCCGCTGTGGCACAGCTCCTCCTTTTGCCCACCTTGCGGTTCCCTGGTACACGAGGAGATGCCAACAATGTTTATGTCCATCATCTGACATACAGAGGACTTGCATCTTGATGGAGCATGTCAGCAGTGGTATACTCACATCACTACAAGGAATTCTGTCTCACATGAAAAGAAGGTTCTCTGGGGGTGGATTAAAGCCATAATTGTGTCACAGGGCTGCACAACCACCAAGACCAACCCAGCCTACATCAACAGTAATTTAAAAAATATGCTAATGGGGTTAATCTTAAGTAGCTGCTTCTGAGGAGGTAAAGACAGTCAGCACTAGCTGGAATGCCTTCACTTCATACCCTACAGGACATTTTTTTATGCAGAGGGGACAAAGATGTGGACATTCTTGAGACTTTGCTCGTTCCTGGAAAGGTATCCCTGCTGCATGAAACTGGAGTGGGCTGGACAGATGGCACATTCTGAAAAGCTGAAGGAGTCACCACCTCCACAAAACCATAGATCCGCTGCCTTCCACAAACTCTAAACCCTTATATAAAACAAACAAACACCCAGAAAGATAAAAAAAAATAAAGCAAAGTACCATTTAACACTGTTTCACATGGGAGTCCTCACGTCTTCCCGCAGCACTACCCTACTCTGCCCTGGAACAGCAGGCTCTAGGTACTCAAAGGCAGTGTTAGTATGCGGAAGGGTTAGAGAGAACAAAGTCAGATCAAAATATCATTTCATCCCTTGGGTCCACAAGCCATTGGCTGTGAATGTAAAGGAATTATCACACATGAGCTTACTTCTACAGGCGGGCTGGCAGGAGCGCGTTCCCATTCAGTTAAAGATCCTTCACAGGGAGCAATAGAAATGTTCTGTTCCGTCAATATCTTTTCATTCCTTTTCAAGCATTTATACAAGTATTCAGGGGCTTAACCAGAAATGAAAGAAATTCATTGTAGGTTATGTGTATTAAGAGGCTCTGGGACTCCTCTACCTGCCTGCCTGTGCTAGAGATTTTGTTAGCTGACTTTTATTTTTTTCCGCTGGTAACTACCAGTAAATCCCAGGACTGGATTATTCTGCCCACCTGAAACAAATTCTCTTTTCACACTGAGAAGTATTCAAAGCATTTGAAGATGTGTGGGATTCATTCGGCATATTTACTGAAGAATTTGGTTGTAATGGCTTATAAATATCTCTTGCATTTTAGCTCAAGAAGTGTAAATAACAGAGAGGAAAGGGCACATGCATGTTGGATGCCATCTCTTGGAAACAAAACAAAAACCCCACAAAAAAAAAGGGAAAAAAAAAAAAAGAAGAAAAAAAAAAGTCACATTTCTCTTACCCAGCACATGATAGGCAAAAAAAAAGGCAAAAAAAAAGAAAGTAGAACATAGTGCTTAGGGAAGCAGAGTTGATTAATGGACTAGCCTGTTAAACCATCTGCTCTTGAGGACCCAGCTTGGAATCCCAGTGCCCCTCGCTGGGTCAGCACTTTTCCTGGTGCTGAGAAGCGACATTAACTCAGCCAGCCCTTGCTTTTAGGAAGGAAGGAAGGAAGAAAGAGTCCATGGAATTTCATTTGCCTTGGTAAAACAGAAACATCTTCCCAGATTCTGAGCACCGATGTCAGCAAAGTTTGGTGAGAAGGAAGTATTGGATGGGTGCTGTCTTACAGAAAGAAAACAAAACCAAAACAACCAGTGAATGCTACAACTCAAGACAACCGAGTTCAAAATGCCTCTCTGGGAGCAGAGAATAACCTGATCATCCTTGGAGTGGAGTGCCATAAAATTAAAAGGAGAAAACACCAGGAGATGGGGTTTCTCTGTGGCACAGTGAATAAATGCACTTCCTGACACTGTCTTTGATAGGGTCCCTATCAGCTGGTCACTTGGGCAAAAGGTAATGCTGGCCTGGCAATAAATGCTGTAATAATGTTTCCAGTCCTTTGAACTAGATATCCCAAAAGCTGGGGGCAGTCAAAATGCCAAATAAAGTTAACTTAAGCACAAGAGCGGAGGCCAGAGACAGATGCTGTGAGCTGAATGGCAGATCAAGGGATGAGATCAACAAGGTGCTTTAAGAGGCATTTCCTGGTTAACTCAGGAATCTCCAGCAACCTTTTGTAGTCTTTCATCCCAGCCTTATTAAAAGAACAGAGCGTGGGTTTTATAAGGGACACGGAGATACAAATGCGTGTTCATTTGAACTCATCAGATCTGTTTTGGGTAGTTGCTCTCCCCAGTGCAATGTTTTAATTAAAGTTATGATAAAGAGGATACAATGAAATGAGAGATTTCAGCTCTGAAAGACTGACATAACATTTGGTTTCTTGTCTCCAGTGCCAAGTGCCTCACTACGTAGAGATTACTAATAACTCCTTTTTTTTTTTTTTAATTAACAACCTTTTTCATCAATAGTGACAATTAATTAGTAGCTTACTGGTTTTCTGAACATGGAAAGTGTATGGAAAATGAATGATAATCGTATAAAACAGTGTTCACCCTGATACAGACGTTAGTTTTACAGTTAAATACGCCCTACATACAGATTGTGACAATGCAAAGCTACGAGCAACAAAAACCCAGTAAATACAAGCAATGGTGAAACAACAACTGTCTGGATCCATTGTACATTGGCACAGGATGGGAAAGACTTGAGAAACCACACCAGCAGGGTCACTAGCCCCAAAATACTCAACTCAGCAAGAAATCTCCCTGTGCCTTCCAGTGCCAACGCATCACTGCAGCATTTCCTCTAGCAGTACTTCCAAGGGATCACTGATGTCCTGGCAATTTTAAATGCACTTGTCCTTCAACTCCAGTTGCAGCTTGGTGACTCTGGGCTGTGCCTAGTCTCTTACTGTAGATCCCTCCCTTGTATCATCACAATTACTCCAATTCACAGGCTGCAGAGGGAGCCAGGAGCTGCCAACCGAGAAGATCAGGCCATCTGAATGGTTTTTCCCTTTCACAGACATAATGATACATGTGTTTGTATGTAAACACTCAATGATTTTTCATACTTGCTGTAGAATAGAGAAGGTGGGATGTAGAGACTTAATTATGCTCTGCAGATCCATGCATGCCTTGATGTTAACATGGCACATATGCCAGACAGACATCATGAGGACTTGGTGGCAACATTCTCCCAGACGGGAACCACCAAAAGTGGCAACTTGTTTTCTAACATGAATGCAGTCATCAAGAACTCCTGCCATGCCTTTCGCAACACAGACAGCATCCTGATCCAGTGTTTTCAGACTTGAATGATCAGCCATATGTGCTTCACCGAACACACTGAGCCAGATACCCCTGCCAGCGCCCACTGAAATCCCTGCAGTTGCATGTGAACAACACAAGAAAAAATCTGCCTCTGATTACTGACAAATACACTGTGTTTTTCTCACTAACTGACAGTTTATGCTGCCGGTGGTGTCACATCTAGCACTGGTTTATGGTACATCTCTCTCCTAGTTACTCTTCTCTAGAAGGCATTACAGAAGTACCAAACTGTGCTGTTCTCACCTCTGGTTTTCCACGTGCCTGTGCCTGGTGTTGCTTCCTCTGACAGGCACTGACCGCTGCTCCCACAGCAGCCCGTGTGCTGGCATCCTCAGGTAGGTTGTAAGTGCAATGTGAGCCCTGTTGTGCTGTGTTCTGTAGAAATACACTTCCAAAGACAGCCCCGAGTACCTACCAATCCTAATCTGAGGGTACTGTGCTTACCTTCATTTATCCTTTGAAATCAGGGTAGAAGACAAGCTAGACCAACAAGTTTTTTCACGTCCAATGGACAGGAAATGTTAGAAACAAGCAGTAATGGGTGGCTTCTGACTGAAATAGAATCATAGAATGGTTAGAGTTGGAAGGGACCTTAAAGATCATCAAGTTCCAACCCCCCTGCCATGGGCAGGGACACCTCTCCCTACAGCAGGTTGCTCCAAGCCCCATCCAGCCTGGCCTTAAACACTTCCAGGGATGGGGCATCAACAACTTCCCTGGGCAACCTGTTCCAGTGCCTCACCACCCTCACAGGAAAGAACTTCTTCCTAATATCTCATCTAAATCTCCCCTCTTCCAATTTAAAACCATTACCCCTCGTCCTGTCACTAGACTGAACACTGTAGAACATTAAAGAGTCTCAACATCCTGAACATTGTAGAACATTAAAGTAACGTCAATATTTATTATACAGATCTGTGTATTGATTGTGCAGCAAAATGATCCAGAGTAATATATGCTATAATAATAATTGAACTCCATTCAGAAAAAGAGCACTGATGTGCAGAGAAGGAAAAAAATCACAATAATATACATTATATCCACTTATTAAATTAGTTCACGCGGGCATCTTATTACTGAGCAAACAGGAGTAGCTACTACAATGCACCAGGCATCTCGCATGAGCAAGACAAAAGAAACTAAGGCCACGTTTCTGAAATCCTGCATTACACTCACTGGGGATTGAGGGTTTAGAGGAGCTGAGAAATTGGCTGTAGGTCCCCACCGTTCACAGTTTGGAAGGTGCCCTGTGCCATCTCATTTGCCTTTTCTTATGAATTACTAATGAACTCCTACATTGAACATTAGCACATGACACATCAATGCAAACACCGTGCTGTGCTTTCACCATGAGGCACAGAACAGTAACCATGAATTCACAAGAGATTTGGATAAAACAGGAAAGACTGCGCTTACTTCCAAATTCCAATGGGCATGGCTCCTCCTTATTTCCCTCCTGCTTCCCTTCCTCTATCTTTAAGTGTGGGTTAAGAAAAAAATTAACCTGCTTCAGGGTTTTCTTTGTTTTTATTATCTCTAGTGAAACTGGATTTATTTAACTAAATTGGTTATATATTTAAGTCTCCAGGTTCACAAATTATCCACATAGCCTTCCCAGGCTCCATTTTACCCAACTGCTGGTAACAATTCCAGCCATGGGATTACTTACACAGCATATTTCCCACTCCTTCACCAGATAAATGACCTTTACTTTTTTTCTTTTTGCTTTTAGCAGGGGGATGATAATGTTCAATACTGAACTAGTAACAACATTCCAACTAAAGACTGTGAAAGACAGTTTGGACCTGTAAATATTCTTAGGAGTATCCAGCTACATGGTACCTGGTGTTGGACGAAGCCAAACACTGGTAAGGATCCAAAGTCTTCCATTTGCAGACCTGCTTGCAAATATTATTTTGATTATTCTTGTAACCCTTGACCAGGCACTAACCTTGCAAACATTTTCTGCCTTGCAGGAAGAGCTGTAGTGATACACCTTAGGAAGGGCCATAGTTCTGACCCAGTTTGAATGGGAAAGCAGCAGGGTCAACCTGATGAAGGTTTCCAGGCTGGCCACAAGCTAAAAATATCATTTTTCTAAGCTCTAGATAAACATTTAGTATTTTGCAGATCATCATACTGCTATTCTGGTAGTCTGCAACGCCCACACCTCCAGCATGTACCCTCCAGGCACATCTGACCTGGCCAAGGCCACCTTGGTGCCTTGCCTCAGAAATCTCCAACCATCAAAAGGGGTTCATCTAACATTTAATTTTGTCCATGTGCCTATGTCCAAAGACCACGTACCTTTGCAACAAGTTTATAATAATGGCACAGAAGGACCCAATTTACTCTTTCTGTGCTTAGAGTTGACTAGAGATATGTCAGGAGCTGCAGAAATGACCATTTAAAGCAGTGCTAAGCCTTGCTCCTCCATACTCTGTGTGGCTTGTTCCATGCCCAGATGGCACGTTCACAAACCAAATCTGGTCTGGGCCAGCCAGATGCATCCTATGTTGCTTGAATTACCAAGGACTATTTCAACCTGTCCACTTAAGTCGCTTCTACCAGTTAAAACACAAACCACAACCAAAACAAACACTAATATTTTTACAGATTCTTCAAACTGAGAACAGGGAGATTTCCCCATGACGCTGCTGGGCTTTCTCTGTTCCAGAGAGATGGTTTCAGCACTTCCCCTGATGTTGACTAAACCCTGGACATCTGTAATAGGGAAATGAAAATAACATCTGGAATGGTCTTCCTTATGCTTCTTTGTCCCCCTGTCCCCTTTCCAAAAAATATTTTAATTTCTATTATCTTCTCTTTTCCTAAAAGTAGCTTTGCTAGGCTTGCTAAGACTGCTGGAAACAAGGCTTAAGAAAAGGCAACATTAAACAGCCAAAAAGCAGGTAAGAATTGACCAGGAATAAGACCACAGCCCATCTGTGAAGATATAAGTAAGAATCAGCATTAGAGAAGCAGCTCCCCTGACTTCATTGTCCTTCTTTGTCTTTGTGTGTTTTTCTTGTCCTGTCCTCAAGGCAGAGGGGGAATTAGGCTCTGAGACAGCACCAACAATAATAGCTCCAGCACAGCCCTCTGGTCTCTGGGAAGGACAATTTATCACTCTTATCTCCCCATCAGGGAAAAACGTTAGTCTCTACCTCTGAAAGGAAAGGGATGAGAGGCTGGTGAAATAAAAATCTTAGAGAGTAACTGGCTTTGTAAGTGCTTAACTATTGTCCACTTTATTTATTGTATTTTCTAGAATGATGGATAGATAGATAGATAGATAGATAGATAGATAGATAGATAGATAGATAGATAGATAATGATTTTTTTCTTGAAATCTAGAGTACACTATGATCTTCATGTTCAAAATGCTTGGGTTTATTCTACCTTTTATTACCCACTGGAAGAACCAAGTTGGATTTGCCGTGAAGGTACAGGGAGGAGGGTTCCAGTCTGTCTTCACCCACCAGCTCCATGCCAGGTGCCCACCCACAGCAGTACCCACGGGTGAGGAAGCTCTGCACCGTGCTGTCAAGGAGAAACTGCTCTACAGCACTTACTGGTGACCCCACGGATCCCACTGCCCACCAGAGGTGTGGCAATAGGACATACCAGACACTACAGGACTTTGTGATGGGGTCTACAGACACCAAAGTACTTGAGATTTCAGTCAATATATAAAAATAAAAGGAAAAAGAGAGGGGGTGGGAGGAAGGATGAATCCAGAGGGAGAAAGGAGGCACAGACTGTTTTGGTTTTGTTTTGAAATGGCTTTTTTTTTTTTCCTGAACTGAAACTGGCTGCCTTTAGCTTGCAGCCCTGTTTGTATGGTACAGATACACTAATGATTAATGATGTGCCAAGTGGTTCAGAGAAATTCAATTCAGACCCACAGATACTTGACAGTCCCCAAGGAACAAGAGCATTTTTTAAAACTGACCCACTAATTACCCATGAAAAGATTCAGGTAGTAGAGCACACTTGACCTCATTCTCAATGGCAGCAGCAGGTCTGATTCCAGGGAGTTTCTTCTACGTCTTTAGTTTTCCTGACTCAAAACTTGAAAGGCCACAGTCTACGATCAGCTTCTGCTCCCTGGTAGTTTCCTAAATTTTCCAGATGATATTTTGCACAATGATGTGTCATTTCACGTTGTATCAATCACATTACAGTATGTCACTTAATATAGCATAAGGCAATATGATTGACACAATCTGAGATGACTTGTCACAACACAACACGTCAACTGGGACATTTGTATGTTTTGGGTTTGTGTACACACACAGAGCCCTTAAAGGGTGGGGGGTAGAGGGAGGACACTCTTCATCCTTTAAAAGTTCTCACAACACTTTCCATCATGGTGACTGATAAGCATCTGTTAGATGTACTGAAATTTCTTCAGTTCTCTCCCTCTAATAATAAACTACCTGAGCCAGAGTTTATTCCAACCTCTATTTAAAATGGACATATAAAGTGCCCTTTTTCCCAAGAACAGCCTTATTGCTAGGGAGTGGCATCATACAAAAACTCATTACAATTAACCACTTGTCCCTTGGTGGCATCTGATGCTAATTCAGCTCCTAAACAATTAATTTGGAGTAACCTCACAAAGTAATCCCTAAGCAACAGTAATTGGCTAATTCCTCTCTACTTCTGGTTACGCTCATTATATTACAGACAACTTTAAATCAGGCTGTCATCGCTGGCTCTTGCTGTCACCGAGGCGGTTCAGAAGGATAAGTTACTACACCCGTGATCACTCACAACCCATTTGCAGTAGGAACACCCCGTCCAAGAGTGCTAGAGTTCTGCAAGGGTTTGAGAACACAAGCACAACTGCAAGTAGTGCTGTAGAAGTTGTAGGACTTTAATTCCTAGTGAAGAAGCACAGTTTAAAGAAATTTTAAGGAAGGTGTGCTTGCTACAACATGTCCAGGAAGCATGGTCTGGCAGAGAAGCCCTCTCTGGGCACTGGGATTCAAGACATGCTGTTGTATTCTCTATGTTCTTAGAGCTCAGCTACAACGGCAAGTTACAGAGTCCCACCAGCTAACTAGGACCATGACCAATGAGGATTCCGAAATTTCTGCGCCTACCTGTGAGTGTCACGCTGTTCTGCCCTGTGCCTCGATTCTCCACGCAGCAACCAGAGCTTGTACTTAATCTGGGAAGTAAAAACTAAAGCTAAACTGAAGCTAAAACCCACAAATGGCTGAAAGATGCATTGGGACTGTTGAAAGGCAGAGTACAGAAAGATTTCACAAGCCTGTTAAAGTAAACTGGATCTTTCTTGGACTGCTGCCACTTTTTGCATCTGGGGAAATAACTTAAGAGTGGCAACTGTACAGCCAGATGTTGCAAAACTAATATTTTAAGTTCTTTTTTTGTGGCACAGCATGGTGCTACATAGAGACATCAGAACGTACTCCAGATATGCCAACTCAGGTACCAGTGATGGTGTGTTCTGTCCAAGACAGCCCTGTCATCAGTCAGAAGTCATAGCAAAAACCATATGATGGACTTAGAAACTCCAGCACAGAGATCAGAGGACTGTGCCATGGCATATGGTGTATCCTGACCTGACGAGCAGCTGTAGGGAAGTCAGGAGTGCAGGTATCTGCAGATATGCCATCTCACATCATATCTGAGCCGTGGTGTCTGGCCACAAATGCAATATCCCATCTTTGTTCTGAGGCAGCAAAACTACAGAGGGTGAAGAAGGAAAATACTAAGTAAAATAGATTCAGATTAAACTTATCCCCTCCGCCCAAAAAAGAATCTTCAAAAGCAAAGTGTGTATATTTTCCCCAGTGTGTCCACCAAAGTCTTCTGCAACAGGGGGGTTCAATTCATACAACCCCTGTGGTGAGCCATTTTTTAAAATTCGACATGCAAAGATATTCAAAAGTAATCAGTACTTGATAAGCAACTGCAAATCAAGAACTCCTCTGTTTTGTCAGTAGCGTTTCTTCCAAGTACCACAGCTCTTTCTGCTTCTAAAACCTGTATTTACAAATGGGGCAGAGGCTCAGTGGCACAGAAAAATTCTATAGATGAGACTGAGTAAGCACCATGGCTAATATTTCTCAACTGGGGAAATCAGAGATGTCAGAAGAACATGCCACAAAACTGCAGAACAGATCATATCCTCTGGTAGTATATTGTCCCAACTCTCAGTGTCCAGATCAACATATTTAGTATATCATAAACACTACTTCAGGAAAACCCATATGGAGCAGTAGGACATGGGTGGGTTTTTTCCCAGCTGAAGAATAATCAAAAGTTCAAAGGCACTGAGAATTTTCCTGACTTCTCCCAAAAACACAAGCCTAATCATCAGTCCCTTTCTGTGGGACAGTGCTCCTGCACTTGCCCCATCTCGTGCTGCCTCGTCCTTGGCTCAGGGAGGCACTTTGCCCACAGGAAGAACCCATGTGAAGAAGGCAAAGACTGAACATGTAACCCAGAAACTCAACCATGAGACAGACATTGTTTCCACAAGGAAATGCTCATGTCCTTCCTCTGTCAGACCCAAAGCTCCCAGTTTTATACAATCCCTGTTTGTTGCTTATTGCTAGAAAACTCTGTGTTTTGGGGAGAGAAGAAAGACTTTCAGTACTTTATCTGAATTGCAAAAAACACAAGATGGAAAGAAATAAGAGGAAAGGCAATTAGAGATTGAGAATTGTACCTCAAGAATGGCACGTGAACAGCTGTTTAAAGACACTGCAGAGCAACTAGAGCCACACTGCCCTCCCTCACCCATCTCCCAACTACTGCAGGTATAGTAAGTCCACTCTCCCTTATGCTGTAGACTCCTAAAAAAGTCTCCAGTTCACAAAATTAAGTATTTAAAGGATGTATTGAAAGGTTTCCTGAGACAATCCAGCACACAGCACTGGGTGGTGAAGGGGGGCCAGCACAGAGCAGAAACAAGCTGGCAGGTTTGTGAATGCCTTAGCTACCTGGAACAACTGTATCCCCAAATATGCAACCACAGATTCCATTTGGTTAGGTGCCTATTTCAGTTTTTTGGTGACTGAAGCAGTACCTGGATAATTCAGAGATCTTTTGTAGCAGCACTTGCCTGGGATAACTGGTTTCCATACAGCTGTTACAGAGCTGGCCAAAGAATTCAATTGGTTAAAAATAACCACACAAATAAAAACCAAAGTAACACCCCAGCCCCAGCATTTGGGTTAAATATCATCTAAACTGTTATCACTATCAGGAAAATACTGCATAGAGTCTCACTTGCAGGGACAGCCAAAATCCTTCTGGAACACCTGGTCAGCACAATCTGAAGGTCTCACCATGGAAGGTACTGAAGAAATATCACCTTCCCCTCATACCCCATTAATTGAGACAGCACAATCCCCACAGAGAACATCTACAGTATAAAACAGTACTGATCCTTATGGATGCACACAATCTGCATACAAACATAGGCCAATACAAGATGCTACACAAAAAAATCCAACTTTTTTTTTTTTAAATGTTGTTAGTGACATAATTCTCATTTATTTGGAGATTAATGTGGCTGGGTTTAGCCTTTTCAAATACATCACTCAGCCAATATGTCACAAATCCTGCTGCTTGCTGAGTTTCTGCATAAGCCCCCAAAATCAGCTTACGCAGTGTATTAACCTAGTGCTGGAACAAGTTTGCCTGGCAGGTTGTTCCAAGCCTTCTCCCGGACAAAGCTTCAGCTCACTGGGCTGAACAGCCAGTTACTTATTAAGGGACATTTAAGTTCTGGATTTGTAAAATCCCGAGGCAGAAAGCCTACAACACAGCCAGCTCCAGACCCAACACACCTGTCCTGTGATGCTTGATTTGAACTCGGTGGGAATGCCTTCCTCCATCCACACACACTTGCAACCTTGAAGTTTCTCACCAGAACAAGCCCCAACTCTCTGAGCAATCTTTGGTCAACACAGTCAAGTTTCACACCAGTTTCTCATTAAAATATCACACAGAACTCCTAATTTGGTGTGACTTCAATGCTCGTGGTTATTTGAAACCGATCTCATGAACATCAAAAGTGGGTCAAAGCTCCTTCAGCAAAGAGTATTTCGAAAAGTGGGAGTAACACCAGTTTTTTGCTTAAACATTGAATCATTTTCGAGTTGTTAATAGCCTCTTTGCAAGTGCTTGCAGGTTTGATTGCCAGCATCTCAAATGCTTTGAGCTGAACTTAAATGCGGTTCATTATTATATCCCTAAGTGTAGCTGAAATCACACATGGTCACAGGCTCTGCAGTGACCTCAGTAAAACTGACATTCAGCCTTCCATGAGTTTTTCTGTTTCCCTGTATTAAAGTGCTAACATCACTTCAAGGTTCTCTGTACAGTTTAAGTCTGTACCTTCAGTCTGGCTTAGATAATGAGCAAATGTATTGATGAGCTAAAATTAACACCACTAGTTCATTTATATAATTTGATGGAAAAACAGAACGGTAAATTCTTCCCCTGGTAGGTGTAATACAGAACAGCTCTTGATCTTGCTCTGAAGGAAGGAAAAGGCTGCTCTGCCAGCAGGAGCGGAATCTGTGCCACAGCCAGCTTGCTGCCGTGGAAAACTGACTTGAATTAAAACAGTTAACCAGAGTGATCAAAGTCATTCAAGAGGGGAGCTGGCTGGAACAATTCTTAGCAAAATATTTTTCTGATCAAAATATGCTGGTTTTGTCCAAGTGGGAACATTTCACAGCAGTATCTATTTCAGTGAAGTTTTCAAAAGGAAGATCTCTGAGGCCTGGGCTAGACCACTCTGTCACTGGGAAGGAAAGAAATCCTAAGCCTGACTTTCTTTCACAAAATTCCCTCCCGTTAAATGCTCAGGAGCCCATTGCCTCTGTTCTAATGATGAAGAAAAACAAATACTTTAAAACCCCAAAAGTTGTTGCAAACACTGTTATTCTCTGGCTGGCCCCACAAAGAAAAGCTGCTGCTGACTCCGATTGCAAGCTCTAGGTATGACAAAACTCGGGGTGTGTAAGTCAAGACCACCCAGTGATGTGAAATCTGTATCTATAGCACAAACTGCAGTGAGATCTCTAAGACAGATTGTGCACCAAGGGAGTGCACAAAGGATATAATGTTTTCTTTTTTAAAATGTAAAATATTGCTGTTCGTTTCCTATCTGATAGCAGTCCAACACAGGGAAATCAAACGGCTGGGGTACAAACTGCTCAGCAGTGGAATGGCTGCAGAAGGTGACTTCACTGATGCAATACGATCAGCTGTGAGGAGGTAAAGATATGTAAAACCAACCAAAAAGCAAAATCTAACAAGTACTGCATCTTTTACTTCACTTTGTACTGATACTTGATGCCCTTTTTTTGAAATGTACAAGAGTTGACACAAAGGATCTTGAAGGTTTAACGTAAGAAGCAATGTCTGCACCATCCAAAAAAAAAAAGAAAAAAGATGTATTTTCCTCCATCCAAGGCTTGCAGTGAACTTTCTGTTAACGAGGTCCTCAAGGGAACTTCCAAGGCAGTTTCGGCACCCACTTCTTACCTCTTATACTGCCTCACTGCTTTAATTTCCTATCATGCCTCTCTCAGCCTCTCCCACCTCACCAAGGAGCTTGTCAATCCTCCGGCACTCTCCACTGACCTTTCCAGTATTGCCCCAGCTGTCTCTGGAGCTCAGTTCTCAGGCTTCACTGCTCCAGGTTTCCCAAGCTACAGCATGAGCAGTCACAGGGCATGATCTCATCTGCCACGTTTCAGCACAAAACAACTATTAACACTTGCATGAGCTTTTATCCACGATGCTTTTGCAAAAACATACGCTGCAACAGCGGAGGCGCTCGGCAGCAAATTCGAGTCGATGGTGTACGCCACCACAGAACGGAGCCCTCAGATTCTTCTGCAGGAAAAAAAAGCCACAGAAATTTCAAAACATTAACTGAAATTGTTCACCTCTTATTGCATTCACTAAACCTGGACTTTTTCAGGCCACTAGAGAGGCACGTTTCGGCACACACTCTGCTTCCCAAAAAAAGCCGCGTTGTTGACTGCGGGGAGAATAATCATAGGAACCCAACAGATCATAACTCCCATGATAAGGCACGAAGTGGGGGTGGGAGGGAGAAGTAATTTTCTCAGCTAACCTTGTCCCAGGCCTTTAAGGGTTTAATAAGATCATAACCAACACCTTGAATTATATCCTGAAATAAACAGGTAGCCAGAACAGAGCACAAAGCTCAAGATTTATGGACTAATAGTAGGTGACCTTCAAGAGAAAGGTTGCTGCAGGCTGTGCTCGCTGAAGTCCTTTGCAAGAGCGGCCCCAAGCACTGAGCACTAACCCTGAGGTGATGAAGGCACAGGGCACATGCATCACTGGGAAGCCATCTCTGCTACCACAACAACCGTAAATGAAAGAAATAGTACCATGAGGATTGAAACTAATGAAGTCTGGTTTCTTTCTTATTTCGTTCTTGTGCTTGATTGACTTACGCGTCTAAGACAGCCCAAAAGTCTGCAGGTTTTCTGGCAGTCAGAGTATTATGAGATTCCTTCCTGTGTCAATTCTCTGGTGTTAAATAACTTGTGAACTCACAATGAAACCTTGCTTTCAATAAAGGCTTTGATCTTACCCAGTTTCTTATTTTCCCCAACGTTGGGGGAACTGAGCTACCTTTGAGTTTAAAACTCTTCTTTCACATGGACTTAAGGGTGAACAACACTAAACTATTAAGGAGAATGCATTCATAGATATACATGGAATGTGGATAACCTTCATTTGCATTCAAAGCTAAACTAAGATGATGGCTGGTTATATCACAAAGGTTTCTTCTCAGTGGCAATAAGGGGCACCAACAATGATGTTTTCTGAAGAGAGCAACAAGTTCATCTTTATACCTCCAGCGAGTGACCAAGGGACATCACAGCTGGACGCAAATAACAGTTTGTGGAAGTATCATGGGCCAGAGAAAACACATAAAAAACCGTTTCTGATCACCAAGCAGGAGGTTCAGTTGCCCACACAGAACTGAAGGACCTGTCTCAGGCCAGTAAGCAGTAAGCCAGTAAGGTTCATTACTTCATCTGGTTGCTACAGCCCATTTTAGGACCATGAAGTACCTTCCTAGCTGGGGGGGAAGGCAGGAGAGGGGAGAAGGAGGAGGGGGAGGGTGTTGGTTTGGGACACAAGAAATGGCAGGGCAGCGCAAAGAACTCGTGGGTTTTGTTTTTGTGACAGAAAATGCTGCTAATTTCCAGTTCCACCTAGTGTGATAGCTTTATCAAACAACCTTTATAAGGAAAAGAAAAAATTAAACAAATAAATAAGGCAAGGCACAGATCAGAAATGCCTGGGACAGACTGATTCCCCCAATACTGCTGAGCAGTGCAAATCTCAGTGGTGAAGTGGTGGTGCCCATTTCAGCAGTGCCAGTTCCTTGAGCTGAACCACAGACCTCTCGGCCCGGTTCTGCTCATGGATTTTATTTAGAGCTGGGAGAAACATTGCTCAGTCCTGCTCTACCTCCACCCCAAGTCACCTGCAGATGTATTGGTCCCGGAGGCCACTACTTCAAATTTCCATTAACTTTCTGGAAAATCAAAGAGCTCGGCAACCAGCACCACAGAAAAGCAGCAGACATTGGGTAGGCAGGTGGCTGAGTTGTGTTTAATCCCAAACCTGTGCTATAAGGAAAGATGAAACACAGACCATTCTGTGTCGCAATTAATCCCAAAGGTTAATTTTGTTGCGGGCACACTGTAAACAAAGGGAATATTTATTTCAGAGTCCAAGCACATGGCAAGAGAGGGAAGGCAAAGGGAAGGGCAGTTTGCACTGGGGATTAAGAGAAGGCTGCAGGACCTGGCGAAGCCAGTGCTGACAGATTCCCTTATTAAAAAGTGTAGCCCTGTGGAAGGCCTGCCATTGACGGGCCTGAAAAGCAGGCATAATTGGAAGACTGTGCTGCAGCAGGGACAGTGGGGCTAAGGGGCACTTCTAATTTGTCAAAGTTGTATCTAATTCCACTGAACAAAGTTCGCAAAGAGAGATGAGCAGAATCCACAAATGATTGCTCATTCAGCGAGCCCCGATGGGAAGATAGGCCAGCACACAGCTCGGGCTTTGTAGAGTAACCCGAGCAGCTCCAATCAACTTGGGATAATTCTGCCCTGCGGGCATAAGTTTTCCTTGTTTCTTCTCTAATAGGATTATTCCTTACAATATTAAAAAGATAACATCAGTGTCTTTCAGTGTCCCCATAAACTATTCCTAGGTATATGAATGGATGCTTCAGGTGGCTTTGTTACTATACTTCTGATATGGACTTAGGAGAAGTGAAGATCTAAGAGAAGAATTTGATTCAAGTCTGACGTTTGCTCTGTAATTAAGTTAGAATCTCAAACTCCCTATTAAAAGAGAGATACTCAAAACTGTCACTGTTAAGAGCAAAAAAAAAAAAGAATAAAATTACCACATCGACCATGACTGTGAGAACTCCTGGATTCACGCCACTGATGAGAAAACCTCATCAAATCCAGGCAAACAGCAACCCAGCTGTATTTACAGTTGGAGGAGGCTTTCTGTTTACAACAATGGATGTTGGAGCCAGAAAGATAATTAATTAATGCATACCAAAAAAAAGTATTTCTCAAAATTAAGATAGAAGCCATAACATATTCTGTCACAGCTTAATGGTTCAGGACACAGAAAGAAGGCAAACACCTTTACCATTCCTTTCTTCTCCAAGGAAAAAATAATATATTATTAAAAAGTATCACTGTATCATGTTATACTGTCACCTAGGAATGAGCTCATTTCTGTCTTTATACTTTATTTTAAATGCAGCAACCCTCACTGAAACTGTAGGAAGGTAAGACTGAATAGAGCACGGATATCTTAACACAGCAATTAGGCAATCAAAATCCACTTTGAAACCATCCAAACCAGACTGGTTTGCAGCCACCTGACACTTCCATGAAATTAAGTGCTAAAGAGTTAAAAAACTTGCCCAAAAAGATTCTCTCAGCAGTGTTTTCAATTTCCAAGGCAGGTTATTTGGGTGCACTAATGCATTATTTTTCACTTCATTTCAAACCAAGCCACAGTGAGGTGACCGTTTAACTCTGAATTTGTCTACACCTGGATCTGGCACAGATTGCTCTGATACGAGTCTGCTGAGAGAAAATTACTACTTACTGGGAGGCAGAACAAGTTTTGCCTGGAAATACGTTTCAGATCCCAGTGCTATTTAAGGGTTTCCAGCAGCCTCGGCAGGCCCCTGTATTCTCCCTACATCAAACAGACCACGGATGGGATTCCTGGGATGCTGTCCTCATGAGGATGACACAACATGTCAATCGTAGCTGCTTGATGCCACGATTCTGCTTAAAGGTGGTGCCCACATTTTTAAGGCTGGTTAGTAATTTCAGGCATCTGCTTACTGGCTATTCAGCTGGGGATAGTGTAAAGTTATCTGAATTTCATTATATATCACATAACTGATCACATCTAAGGAGCATCCATTAAACAATCCACAGTGTGAAGTGGTCAAAATTATCACAAATTTGTTTTATGTAGATATATATGCAGGGCCACCAAGATGCTCAGAGGGCTGGAGCACCTCTCCTATGAGGACAGGCTGAGAGAGCTGGGACCGTTCAGCCTGGAGAAGAGAAGGCTCTGGGGAGACCTGAGAGCAGCCTTCCAGGATCTGAAGGGAGCTCCAGGAGAGCTGGAGAGGGACTGTGTCAGGAAGTGTAGTGACAGGACGAGGGGTAATGGTTTTAAATTGGAAGAGGAGAGATTTAGAGTAGATATTAGGAAGGAGTTCTTTACTGTGAGGGTGGTGAGGCACTGGAACAGGTTGCCCAGAGAAGTTGTTGATGCCCCATCCCTGGAAGTGTTTAAGGCCAGGCTGGATGGAGCTTTGAGCAACCTGCTCTAGGGAGAGGTGTCCCTGCCCATGGCAGGGGGGTTGGAACTTGATGATCTTTAAGGTCCCTTCCAACTCTGACCATTCTATGATTCTATGAAATATACACATGTAAAAAAAATATATGGGGTTTGACTCTTTTTTAAAATTATCCACATTACTAACAAGCCACTGGTAAAGCAACCAAGACCATCCCACCTGTAAAGCTGACACCCTAAAAAAAAACCCACTCAGCATTAATCTTTTTGATTAATTAAGTAGACATCTAATGAAGGCTCCACCTTTGCCTAGGTCTTTGCACATACACACCCTCAAAATCCTGCTGTCCAAGAGGCAAGGACAGCCCTGCTTCTCTCCTGCCACAAGAGAGAATACATGTATCATGGTCCTGGCTTGCTTTCTCATCCCGAAACTACTAGGGAAAAGTGAGGCTGTAAATTGCTTTGGGTTTTGTTTATTTTTAATAAATACATGAATTTTAAGATCAGACAGGACCATTTATCATCTAGATAATCCTTCGACCTTCTCTTTAATCTAGGCCAAAAAATCCACCTCAGGGACTTCCTTCATTCAAAAAGTCTTCAATTAAATATTCAATCTATCACATCTCTTGGGAAAACCTTCCACTGATGATTTAGCTTTACTACTAAAAATGTGCACCTTTTCTTTAGCCTAAATTTATCTATTTTACACATCCAACTAGCAGACCTTGCCCTGCTGTTTTCTCCTAAATCAATTACTTTTAGTTTGAAAAGCAAAACCAAAGAGACTTAGAAGTTTTCTCCTCTGTGGGTGTGTATAAACTTCTAAACTCTCTCTTGGAATAGTTTAGATCTCACATTCTGCCTGATACATTACAGAACAACTAACAAAGCTGCTGAACAGTTTCTCCAAGGAACAAACAGAAAGGCTTCTGTTGCCTGATGAAAGGACGTGCTGGGAAAAAAGATTGGCAGAACCCAAAAGACTCAGGACAGTATCACAGCACACAGTCTCTTTACCCTCCCTACCTCCACTGCACCTTTTACAGGTTTGACTGAAAAAAATAAAGAAATTCTGGAGATAATCTAACCTTGTGCTCCGCTGTGTGGCCGTTCACTGCTCGTGCCCTTTGCCTTGTCCCCTGGACACAGTCTCCTGAAAACATCACAACATGCAAAATCCTCTACTGCAATTCAGCACAATCCTGATGAAGCTGACCACATACACACTTTTCAAAACACAAGGAAACTAAGAGCACAACTTTCAAGATTGCTCCTCTAAGCCATATAAAAATCCAGATGTTTGCTGCTGCATGTAGGCACTGGGGAGCAGCTAGGGTATTGGATTTCTCTCCCCAGGGTCTGCTAATATCTGCTCACCACTTACAGAGGCAGACAGGTGGCAGATGCATTGGGTTACATGTGAAAACTCTTCTGGTAAAACCACACTTATAAAGCTTCCAACCATCAGAAGGAAACTTGTCGGCACTTGGCTTGCTCCAGCCAGTTGGAACTTTTGAAGACAGCTCAGAGGTTAGCAGCAGGGAGAGGAGGGTGCAGGCTATGGACCATCTCCTTGACTAAAAGGAGGAAATGAGAGGTTGGAAAGTTGAAGTCTTTACTTTGGGTTGACTTGAGTCTCACCTAGCATTTGAGAGCTTAGCCACAAACTGTCATACAAAGAAGATATATTTCCATTTGCTCTGAAGCTCTTTCCGCAGCTCCCAGGAGCTTTTCAGATAGTCTTTCATGTCCTGACCTGACACTTTGCAGCCAAAGTCAAGCCTTCTATGGGAAGGGCTCAGTGCCACATCCACTCCGTATTTTTAGGTACAGGGAAGCTGCTAATCAATATACTGGTGAGAACTTTCTCATCTTTCTAACACCTTCTCTCATTAAATCTGAGACCACTATAAGATCTGAGCAAAACTGTATGATGGTCCTGTCCCTGGCCCCATTAGGCTGCATAATAAAGAAAATAAGTGACATTCATTTTTCATTGATAAACACATTTTTTGGCAAACACAACTCCAGGTTTCTGATGTAGTTTTTTTCTGCAGCAGAACTAAGGTTTGCTTCAGTTTTATTTTTTTGGTATTCCTTGTTACTTGTTTACAATAAAAAACTTTTCATTAAATGTTGTATTACCTTTGTAAATTCTTTAAGTCTTGGCTTTGTTACAGTTATTTGAAAACATGGCTCTTCTTTTAAATCTTCTGTATGTAAACTACACAGATTGCCTTGAAAAATAACCTTGATCCCATTTTCAGTATCAGCAAATGTTTTTCATCATATTCACAAGCCCTGTAACACTGTTCAAGAAATTTTATTGTATTGTTATAATGCATTTGCCATGTAGGGTTATCTCTCAGACACCCATTTCCCACGGGGTTTAAGTATCAGGAGGGAAACCTTCAACCTGATTCTGGATCCAGTGAAGCAGGAAAAGCACAGGGGCAACAGGTGAACTCAATCCACATGTGCAAAAAGACAGGATGCTCTGTTATTCCAGATTAGGTGGGATTTTCAGCCTTTTGGGCTTTCTTTTTTTTAGGATGCAAGTAACTTTATGGTACCTGTCTCTCCTCCAGCTGTTGCTCGTCATACAAGCCACAAAAATACTTCTGGTACTTTCATTTCGAAGTGATGTCTTCTCACAAAAATGAATCTATTATATCTCCCTGTTAACAATTCATTTCTAATGCCAAAAAACCACTTCAGATATTTCCTGAGCATTTTCTAAAAGCATATTTTTTCTGCTGACAATTAAGACAAAAATTAACAAGTCTCGACAGCAGTAGGGTTTATTTCCACTGCAGGAAAGGGGCTGCCTCTTCTGACCCAAGAGATCTTCATACCTGGGTAGAAACATCATTGTCAGGTTGTCTACACCTAGCAAGAAAGCACAGCCAGCTGCCCACATCTCTGCTGAGTGAACGAGAACATCAACTCTGTGTAGAGTTACTGGAGCTCCTCACTTGTAGCTCAGAAGTAGCAGGACCACGTCCATATGGCACCTGACCTGGCCAGGACTTGGTCGAACGTCTCAGCAAAATGACCCAGCACATCCACAGTCCTTCATAACAACCACACTTTTGCTTTGGAGGGATCTGCAAGCTCAGGAGTCCAAGCTCCTTCCCATTACCCACTATGGACATGCCCAGTGGGAAAATGAGAACACCCCAAGGTGAGGAGGATGCTTTCTACATGCTCTGAGAAGTTCCAGATGCTTCCTTGGGCCCTGTAAAAGCAACCAAATACAACAAAGAATGAATCATATAAAAGGTGTTGAAAATGTTGCACTAGAAGACAAATCTCTGCTCTCTCATTTCATCCACGCAGCCTCAGAAAAGTCTCCGTACTCAGCCTGAATGCAGAAACATCCGTTTTCTTTTAAGCACCATCCACTTTAAACAAAAGAATACAAGTGATTCTGCCATTTCTTGAAGATTCAGCAGCACTAGGCAAAGGGGACTCTGATACAGAGAGACATTCATGGAAGTTGCTGGGATGATCATAATTTCAGGGGCAGGCTTGAAAAGATCTTTTTGGGCAGACGTAAAGAGCTCACTGAGTCCTTTCAAAGGTTTTACGCAAAGAAGCTCATCAGCTTTCTAGCACTGTAGTAAAATTACAGCCCATATTGCTTCTGCTGAAATTTCCTTATAAACAGTAGCTGCCCATTTATTTATTGGGCTTTTGTAATCAACTTGGGAAATACAGATGCTCCAGAGAGTTCACAATGAGGTAGAAGTGTCACCTAATAAGCACGGGAGTTTGAACATGAGGTGCGGTCTTTTCTTGATTTGAAGAGAAGTCTGGCTTGATGAGGGTTAGCCTTGGTTTTTCTCTCATTAAGTGAAGTCATTTCAATGGGGAAATTTCTTTTTTATGTTTCTCCACTACTTAATATGCATTAAACAGCTGTACTGTATGGTTTCTGATGAAAGAGGAGTCGGGTATCATCTTAACACTTCACAGCCAATATTGCTGCCGTTGGAACAGAGCCCAAACCTTTCACCTTTACTCTCCTAAATAAACCCTCCTTCATACATCAGATATAATGCAGAAGAGGTAGGAATAAAGTCTCCTTGAGGTCATGAGGATTACTCAGCAGAAAGAGGATTACTTGAAGAAATACTGCACTGTGGAAGCATCAATTCTTAACTAACAGTGGAGTCAGTTACCAGCAGAAGGGGGCTTAAGAGATACTTAATCTACGCACAATGCAGGATTCATCAGTTGAAGGCTGGTCATGTTTCCCATCGAGGGTGAAGACCACAGCCTGGTGATGGCTCAGCAAGCGCAGGAGTCAAGACACGAGACCTAAAAATCCCATCTTCCACTTCAGCTAAAATAAAGCTTTTTGACCCCACGAATGCAAAGACAAACTTGTAGCTTAAGAACACCCGTGACTGACTTCACAGACAGGATGGGCCCACAGGAGATGTGTGGAGTCTGCTGGGAGAGGTGTGAATCCATTTGGCTGGTGTGTTGGCTCTGAAGGATAATTATGCCCATTTAAATGTCACCACGGTGAACTCTCATTGCTGATCAAGTCGCACATGGAAGAAATGGCATGTTACTGTTCAGGAAACATGCACGACTTGCTCGCAGAGGCATGTTGTTAATGGTACTGAGACAGAGCAGAACTTTGCAGAATCCAGCTGCAGGTTAGAGTTTACATGGAAATACGAAAGCAAATAACACCCTTGATAAAAATGACTCCACTGTTCCTACTGAAGGAGCTGTAATGTGAATTCCCCACACCCCCCTGTTCCCATCTACTTGAGGAAATCACCCGGGAGCAGAGGTATTTCTTATTTATCACTTACCCATGTTCTGGCCACGCAGAGATCACTCTGCTGCTCTACTGAGAGCATCAGTCTGTGGTTCCAACCCTTGGGAGCCAAAGCAAAAAGAAGCTGCCTGCTTATTTGGGGGTATTCTACCCACAGGCCATGTGCAATCTGCCAAGTGATCATGCTCAAGGCAGGAGTTTTGAATTCAGGAGGTCTCCATCCTTTCAAACAACAGGTAACACCCTTCTTTTTACTACTGGGAGACTGATGATTATCTGGAGGAACAGGAGTAGCAACTGGGCTCACTGATACCCTGACTGGGGGTAACCCCGTGGGGGCAGTTAAGGTCCTCCAAATCTCCTCTTTAAGGCAAGCACCATTTCTTCTTACATATTTGTGCAGCCACTAGATTCCTGGGGTCTCTAAATAATCCAGTTAGGGTCTCTAAATAATTTTTTTTAATATAAATAATAAGTGATAAGAATAGCGTGTTGTAGTCTATGGTTTTGTTGGTTTTTTTTTAATATGTAACATGAAGATGACAAACGAGGCTTATATTTTATAGGATAAATACATACATGAATATATTATTTCATCACACATCTTTCCTGTAACTATTAAACACAGCTGCTGTGAACATTTCCTACTGCCTTGCAGTATTTTGCAGTAAATCAAAGTAATCTGCATTACAGTACAAGGTTTCACTGCAATCTCAAGGAATTTTTCAATTGCCTCTCTTGCATTTCAAGCGAGATCATTTGGCTGAAATTATGAACCACGCATTAGCGATTAATGCTTCCAAGATTCCACATTACTGTCACATCACTAATACATTACCTTTCATAATCTAATTTGTTCACACACTAAAATACACAGAACATGCAGAGCTTAGCAAATGGCCTTCTAAAATGTCACCTTTTTTTTTTTTTTTAATTATTCCTTAAAGGGAAAAGAAACACCCCGGAAAGTATCTAGAAAATTTGTGCTGGTGTCCTGGCTTTGGGCAGCCTTCTTTCTGCCTGTTGTGCACCAGCTTCAGGGCCTGGGGAGGGACACAGCTGGGAACACCAGGCTTTGCTACTGCTCAGACATTGTCAGCTTTCACCAACACACAGAGCTCTTGCTGTGCCGAAAGCTTCTCCTGTGGTGAAGCATGAAGAGATGTTAATGGATGGAACTGATCCACCAGCTAGAAAAGGTTGACCAAAACTGCCTTGCATCCTAGGTTTTTTTGGAGGTAGGTAGAAAACCAGCCAGCTGCCTACTTTCCATTCATACGCCAGTCTGCCTCTCCAGTTTAAACTCCAATACCTTTCAGTGTACTGAGGTTTGGGCTACTGAGCAGTAGGGGAAGGAGGGCTGGGGAATAAAATGGGATTTTCACAAAGCACAACATGAAAGCCCTGCAGGTTGGATACCTGGTAACTACTGAGACATTTCTCCCTCCATTTATTCCAAAGAAGAACAGGCCATAAGCCTATTTTTTAAAAACATATGGAATCACCACACAGTATGGCAGAAGCGAGAGAGCAGAGGTGAAATTCAGCCAGAGCTGAGCTTTCAGCAGGATCAGGACTTCCTCTCTGAACCCTGGAATCAGCTGGTGTTTCTTCAATGACTGGCCAAGGAATAAAACCAGGTTATAAAGTTGGCTCTAAAGAGGCAAGATAGGAGGAAGGGATGACTGATTTCAGACCACCTCCTTGTCCCAGCTTTCCAGCTGCATTGAGGCAGCTGTTTCCCAGGCAGCTCCTGGGAGCACCAGGGGCTGACATCTGCTGGATGCATCAGATTTGTCAGGACGAGGGAGACTAAGAGTAATGAGAAAGGTGTTGACACCTGTGTAAGGGACATGAGAAATAGGCAGAAGACAGAAATACAGTTGGATGGAGAACACACAGGAGGGAAAAGTACACACTTGGATGAAGAATGGAACATGGAGAAAGAAAACAACTAACCCTGGGAGAGGAGAGGGAGAGCAGAGGGGCTGCCTGTTCAGGAGATTGTCTGATGTAACAAAATGTTGGCAAAAGAGGTTGCAGAAGATGAAATGAAGGAGAGAGCTTGGGGACCAGAGGTTAACAGGGTCTCATGACTAACACAAAGAAAATAGCAGAGACAAAACATTTTCTCTTGTTCAGCACAGGTGAGATCAGCAGACTCATGCTTTCCCAGACAAGCTAAAATCTTCAGTCATTCTACATGTTGTAAAGGTACATGAGTGTAAAAGCTCTGGCATCATTTGATGAAAGCTCAAACCCTGTGCTTGAAATGCCCAAAGGCGTCCTGAACCTCAGCCTCCTCAAGATCTTCCTCCCCCCATCTCCCTGCAGATGAACCATACGAGCAATTCCTCTTTTGCTGGTCTCTGAGAGCACAGTCCTGTCCATCTCTAACACCTGGGGACCATCTTTCAGCTCTTGCTCAGGTAATGGCAGTGAAAGTTGACTCAGGGCATTCCGGCAGCCAGAGCTGTACTGGCTTTGGAAAATCAGGACAGAGGGAGCACAGCTGGAAGCATCCGACCACGTCCCATACAGGGCCAGCGTACCCCAGTTAGTAACTCCTTGGGCATGACTAGGGGTGACCTGTATCCCTTCTGAAATGGAGAGAAGTTCTTCACACCACAGCCCACCCAAAATGATTTAAGTTGCATTTCTGAATTCAAATTTGAACAGCGATGCTTGAGTCATGCCAGGGTGTGCACTGCCTGCTGTACGCGGCACTCAACAGAAAGCTTTGTGCAGGAAGTTTGTCTTTAGCACAAAACATCACAACAAAACTAAAGCCAGGCAGAAACAACCAACCTCAAAAAACTTGGCTACAGGCTGGTTTGACCCTGCCTCTCACCACTCACATGTAAAATAAGGTTTAACCCTGCTCTGTGAATATAACTGTGACCGGGGCAGCGTTCCCACACATCAGTGCTACAATGCAATGAGGTTTTTTTGATTTGGTGGGGTTCTTGCTTGGGTTTGGGGGTTTTTCTTTGAAATGACTAGCAAAATTGTACATTTATAATGCCATGTTTCATCCCAGACTGGCTACTTCATTCCTGTTAACAGTTCAAGCTGATCCAAGTGGTGCCTGTGCCCAGCTGCTCTCACAGCCCTGGCACGCGAGGTGCCCTCTCTCCTCGTGCATCATCCAGAGTCCTCTTGCTAACACAATTTTTCACTTCAGTTGGTTAAAGTAATAAATTTAAAGTGGAGGCCCCAACAGCCCTGGTCTTTGTGTCCATTCTCCCTCATTCTGTACCAAACACCAGCCCTATTAATGACTACTCAAACAAAGAGCACACAATATACACCATGCAAAGAGCCTGGCCCAGGCTGCCAGCTGGTACAGCTCAGCGCACACAGCGCCAGCTCCATGTGCAGGATCAGGTCCTTAAACCTCTGCTTAATGCCTTCACCCCATCCCTGACCTCAGCAACACTGAGTACGGGCAAAACCCACCGTAAAGAGGGCAAAATACAGCGGGACAGAGAGGTACAGGACAGCAAGGGGTGACACAAGCCAGCCTGGAGGAAACCAGCGACTGTCAGCGCTCACGTAGGAGTGATAAAGTTCTATATCTTTAAGTGTGTATTTACACAATCTCAGATACCAGAAGTTGGAGCTGGCCACATCATGCTGCCTTCACAGTCACTGCAAAAGGAGAAAAAAAAATGCAAAATGCTCTTTCCTACAGAGAGAAGGCAGCAGTACAAAAACACACACAGCCTTTTATTAGCTGAATCATCCTTGCTGCAGCTGGCCATGCCCTGACCTGGGGATTTTTGCACCTAATGTTTTCAGGGAGATAATTTTCACAGCATACCTCAGCTTCTTAGAATGGTCTCAGCGAGCAAAGTCAATCCTAGGTCACTCTTCCAGTGTAGTTTCCTTTGTACTAAATCCTACTTTCAAGAAAATTCTTGCCATGGTTCAGTGGTATTTAACCTATCATATAATATCCAGGTTTACTGTGTTAGAAGAAGCAGAACAGTATTAAGCTTTTCCCACAAGCCTGTGATTGCATTTGACCCAGTAACCTGTATTAGATTAACATTTATTCTACAACTCCACAGCAAGCCTTGGACCTGGCTGAGCAGCAGTTTATAGAGGACAGTAACCATTTTTACAAGTGGAGCAGGAAAAGGGAATTGAATCTGAGGGAGTAATTCCAAGCAAGTATGTTGCTGCAGCGGTTAAATTGTTTATACGAGGAGTTGGGGAATTACATCTGACTGACCTCTCTTTTTATCTGCTTAAAAGACAAAGTGCAGGTCTCCATGGCAAGTGCTAACTCCTGGGGAATGCAGCATAAAAATGCATCATGGCAATAGAGCCTCAATACCCACCAAAGAGAGAGACCTTCAAAGGAATGTAAGCAAGTTAAAATCACCGGGATTAGAAAGGTTTTCACGTTAGCCAGCCCCCAGACAGGTTCATAAGCATTCCTGCTCACTCTCCTACACTTGCCAGACAAGTTGGGGGTGGGGGAAGGTGAGGGAGGTGTTGCTTTTTATTTATTTATTTAGCTTTGCATTAACCTTAACCTCACACTAGTTAAGGTAGAATAAGAGTGATATTGTCAGCATTTAGAACAGAGGCGGCCAAATACTCCGCTCCATTGATTGATCAAATCCTTCGAGGACTTTAGTTCATACAGTTGAAGCAGCTTTTGAACACTACTGAAAACAGGTTGTGTATTAAAAGGAGAAAAAAAGAAAAAAAGGCATTAAAATCTGGCAGGAAAAACACTAGGGAAGGTTAGGCTATAGCAGGAAACACGCAGATCTCCTCCACTTATAAACTTACAGGGTAAGAAGCTGGGCAGGAGGATCAGCATAGCCAAACTTCATTTTATGTAAAATTTCCAACATATCTCAAATTTATTCTGCTTATTATCATTCCCTTCTCTGCCTCTTCTCCCATAAGTACTGCACAACTAGTAGATGAGTAAAAGATACGTTAACAAAAAAAACCCAACAAACAAACCACATTAGAAAAGGAAATTAAGTGAACTTCTAATTCACATCCATTTCTCCAAGTCAAAAAACCACTCAGTTTATTTCAAAATGGGAGTATGCTCCCTGGAAACAATGATGCAGCTGAAGTAATCCAAACTCAATTTAGGATTTTCAAAGTTCAGCACTTAGAAATGAGAGAAGGGAGGGAAGAGAAAAAGTCCATCATCAGCATAATTTGGATTCATTCAGTCTCTCTATGAGCCTCTCCTGAATGCAGTGAGAGGAATTTATTAACCAAACTACAATCTTTGCAGGTGCTGGACAAGAACAGGACACTCAAAGAAAGTGGGTTTCTTTTCACCATCCTACATCAGAGCACAAATCTTCAGCTCACGCAGGTTGATTTGACTCCTTGGAGCAGAAACTGTGCTAAGGAAGATCCCACAGCCAGGAGAATCCAGCGAGGATCTTGTCTGGTGTCAAACTTAATAGGGTGGCACAAGGAAAGCTCCTGGCTTGGTGTGGGTTTGGAGGGTCACAGAATGGGCACTTTTTGAAGCACTCAATCATAAATCAAAAAAGGCAAAATCCTGCTTAGAGGCCAAGGAAGGCACACACACACTGGAATTGTGTGCAAACCTTGCATCATTCTTCTGTTCTTCTAAACCAGAGTACAAGATTTCCAGGAAGGCTGTAAATCCCAGATCCTGAGGAATTCAAGAAGGATATAAATCGCGACCTGTTTATGAGATATTTACCCCAGCTTGGTAAGGCTGTTTAGACTCAGCAGCACAACCCACTCTGACCCCATTCTATTTAGGAATCAGCCCAATTAAAGGCTGATTAAGCTCTCTCTCTTGCACTGTGATCAATAAGTATGATTCTGCAGCCCTCAGTGCTGGGCAGTAACTTGGCATCATAGTGACTGTCCCTCCTCCTGCAGGTTTTCATACCCCTGTGACACCCAGGGCAGGTGGAACCTGGAGGTTAATCCCGTCAAGCTGCTACTCCTCACCCAAAAAAACCCAAGGATTTGGCCTGGGCTTTTCAAACTATTTTATTCAGAACAACAGAAGGAAAAAGGAGGGGGGGAAGAGGGGACTGGAAAGAAAAGCAACGCTTAAGTGCACCTGGGAGATGTTTTAAAGACAGTAATGGAATAGGCCTAGGTCTGGGATAAGAGGGGAATCTGCCCTCCGGATGCCACCTACAAACTGGCTGGAGCACATTGATGAAACTCTTCAGCTGAAGCGACTCCTGTCAATACAATGAGCACCGTGTGGAAAGAGCAGTGTACACAAATGCCCTACTTTAAAGCATCTGTGGGAGGAAGAGAAAACAAACTAATTTTTAAACCAGAACCAGACTGTAAGCACTGTGCAGTCCCCCTCCTTCCTTCCAAATAATCTCATCTTGCTCTTCCTCTTCCCACACCGGGCACCGGGCACGGTTCTGCTTCCAGGAGCAGGTGTGAACAGAGGGAGCTGGTTTCAGCTGACTGCTGGGGTTTGTACCCTTAGTCTCTGCCTGGGCACAGGATGGCTCACGGGCCACCTCTGCCTTCAGCTGCTTTTCATCTTTCACTGTGCTGGCCACTGAGAGGCAATATTTGCCTGGACCTTGTAGAAAAGTGACTTTCCTAACAAATAAATTTAAAAAAAAAATTACAAGAGGAAGATGACAACAGAGGAGAGTCTTGCTGAGAGGGAACTGTCTTTTTTCCACAGTATTTCCTGCTGTGGAGATGCTGCTTACGTGGCAAAATCTCATTCTTCCCTCACTCCATGCATCCAAGGGCTGCTCCAGCCCCCGCGAGAAGCCAATGCCAAACTTGCCATTGCACCACTGGGCCCCAAATGATGGATGCATGGTGGTGGTGATGGATGCAAATCACCATCCTGGAAATGAGTGGAAGAAATTGGTCCTGATTTAGCCTGTTCAGCATTAGTGGGAGTCGTAAAGCATCAGGAGAGTGCTCCTGTATACAGTGTGGGGGATTTAAAGTTCCTGCTAGAGAAAATGTGCTCAGGTAGAGCCATTTAGCAGTAGTCAGTAGCATTAATTACCTGTGTAAAACACAATATGGCATCAACGCAGCCTTTGGATTCTGTACCCCTCATTAACCGTTTCCCCATTAACCTTGACTGGAATCACATTCTAAGTCTAAGTGGTAAGATTTTTCTTTTTATTTGTGAGCATCCCCATTTCATCCTTGAAGCTTCTCAAATTCTTATTCATTGTAAATGGTCCTGCTTGTAATAAAGTGCTAGTGGAAGTATTTACTGTTTGCTGCTTAATTCTGTCCTCATGGAAGTCGACGGATGCCAGCTCCGACAGTAGTTAATATACCTTTGAGCACATGCTGTGACCTTTCTCCAACTCATGCCTGACTTCATTCTCAGATCTCATTAAACAGGAGAAATTATCCTCTGAAAGAGCAAAACCAGAAATGTGCAGATTTGCCGCAGAGCTACAGAGGACAGCTTGATTTAAAATGCACCGTGGCAAAGGGGAGGGCAGGCGGCGGGGGGAAAGCAAGATCCTTCTCATATTCACACTAGGAGTCATATAAAAATAAAGCCTCATTAGAAAGAAGCAGCTTAGAGAGCCACTGTGTTTGAGTTCTTTTCCTCTTGTTTCTTGGACCTTGTTGGTGTTTGCTCTTGCTAATGCAAGGGATCTGAATGGAAGAGCTCAGCCGCCAGGATGCCAGGAATTCTCTACTTGTGCTCTGGCTCAAACCCTGCACTGTTTGGAGATGCCTCTTGCATGTTTAGCACCAGAGGGCCTAAGATGACATGTGGGCACAATACACCACTCATAGAGCTCCCCTCTTCTCCTCTTGCAGAGCTTTATTCTCTATTGTCTACCATGGAAGCAAACACCCAAGCAATCCTGTTTGTCTAAAACCTAGCCAGGCAGCTCTCCAACATTTTCCCCTTTCAGTGAGTACACAGTGGTAGCAAGACACTATTTATGCATTGTCTCCCTAAAGCCTTCTAAACCAAAATTATGGTTTAGCTGCTGAAAGTCGAGTGTGCCTTGGCTGAGAGACAACTATGGGCATTCCAACACAAGGGAAAAAAAAAAAGAAAAAAGAAAGAAAAAAAGCTGTTCTACAATAGAGGCCTGATAGAGCCCACAGGAGGGCAGCCAGAGCAATCTGAGATACAAAAAACATGGTCTTGGGCTGGAGAGAGTGGGCCAGGCTGGAGGGGATATTAAAAAATTTGGAATGCCCAGTCCACAGGAGACATGGTGAGAGGCAATGACTCCCCTGAAACATGCCAAAGCCTGCTGCAAAGAGGAAAATAAACTCTCCGATCTCTCTGAGGGTAAGGCAAGGAATCAAGGGGTTAAGTTACAGCAAGGGAGATGAGGGCTTGTCCTTAGGAAAGGCTTTCTAGCAGTAAGAAGAGTTCTGCTTTGGCAAAGATTGCCTGAGGAAGGGTGTCAAATGTCTGTTACGGGAGGTTTTTAAGAACAGGTTTGCTGCATATCTGTCAAGGAGGGTTAGATCTGGTTTATCCTGCCTTTGGGGAAAGAGACAAGGCTAAATAACTTATTGTCCTTTCTAGCCCCGTTTGCGAGGGTTCAGTGATACACCTTGCTGTACTGATACCAGCATGGTCAGTAGAATTTAAAAATAAAGCTTAAGTGTCTACATGGGCAGCCTTGTAAATTCTTCACAGGTAGAAAAATTTAGCAGCACAGAAGCGAGAAATTTATTCCACAGATGCTGACATGGAAGCCCAGATGAGCCTTGATCCTGCAAGCAGGTTGTGAACCTCACCAGGCTGATTACACCTGAGGGATTAGACTGGTGACAATACCCCTCCCTCCCCAATTCCAGGTTTTGGCCCCAGCAAGTCTGCAGTGAGACAGTAAGAAAAATGCTGCTGCCCTTGGAAGATGTCCTCCAGAAAGAGAGTATTTGTCACTACCTGTAAATTCCAGCCTAGCTATAACAAAGGGCATAGGAACAGTGATAAAAGCTGGAGAACCCAAATCTACCCTATTAAGGCAGCACCTATATAATGTGTGGAATGAAAAATTCCAACATCTCTGACCAAACCCACACATCAGCACAAGTTCCTCAGGCTACTACTGAGATGGTGGGTCCACATTCAAACTAACAGCATCAGATGTATCCACTGTAACGTTGCATCAATGTTCCTGCCTATTTGCCAAGTAAGAGAGTTTGGGTGGTGGCTTTTTATTTCATTTTTTTAATCACTTTTGCTTCCTGTCAAATGAAAGTGAAAAGCTATGAAGAATTTGCAAACTGTTAGTACAGGTCCGTATACAGCTCTGAACACTTCCAATATCCTACATTTGAAACTTGCCTCATGCTTTTCCAAATAACAAAGTCAAGGGAATCATTTGGTAATTTTAGCTGGTTCAGAAATACCTGAGGTTTGTAGTTTTAAATACAAACAGGAAATTTCAGATTATGCCTCTAAGATACCACTAGCTTTCACCTTTTGTTTAAAAATGAGCTACTCGGGAGAGGTCACTTTCCCTTCTACAATTCAGTTTGTTTCCAGTCCTAGATTTCTTGACTCTCCAGATTACCTAGAAAATACATACATACTCCCACATTACCTCCAAAATACGGTACTCATGTTCAGCCCTGGAGAACAGAAGGAGCTTTGGAGTATAACCAGCTAAATAAATGCTTTAATACCTAACCTGGGTTGACTTTTTTAGTCATACAAAAAGGGCCAAGTATATTTTCACTTTTTCTCAGCCACTGCCTGCATTTGATGAACTTGTTCTTCTCTAACACTGGGAGTTTATAGGTGGAGAGTTTGAACCATCTCCATTTTTACTCAAGAGGAGAGTGCAGTTACAAGCAGGCAGCTGTTACTGATAGAGTCATGTCCTCTTCATCCTGATAAGCAGGAGAACATCCATGAAGAAAAGGAACAGCAACATAAAGTGTTCATATTCTAAGGAGCACTGTGGATGGAGGGGAATGAAAAGTATACACAGAGAGAAAAAAAAAAAAAAAGAAAAAAAAAGACCAGTGGTAGAAATTCCATGTAAAAAGCAACCTCTATCACATCATCTCAAAAAAGAGGCAGAAAGGTGTCTACTTGGCCATATTTCTGTGAAGCAATAGCTACATCCAGTGGTCACTAGAGCTAATTGACACAGGGTCCTTGTTAAATCTGAGGAGACCAGGGGTTTTGGGGGTAGGGCAAAGGTGGGGAGTATTTTGGTTTTTTAATGCAACAGCCACTGTGTCTATTCGCAGGCCTGGCCTGGCCCCTTACAGTCCTGGTTAACTCCAGAAGAACTCCAGAAGACAGGCCTAACTACTATGAACTGTGATAATAATGTATCCTGTTTCTAATCACTCTTTCATGGGGGAAAATAAATTCTGTTTTTAACAGCCTTTCACCATGCCTTAAAATAAATTATTTGCCCATATTACAAATACTGGTTCAGAGAAACATGGTTGTTCCTTACTGACAGTTTCCTGTTCTGCAGGGGAGTTTGCTCCATCCAGTCAGCTCTGCTACCAAAATACTGCCCAAAAGCAGCATTTCCAAAAGAAAAGGGTATCATAACAGGAAAGGCTACTTGCAGCACAGCTCGTGCAGAGGCTGCTGGGTCAGAGGGGGAGTCATCCCACAAAGCCATGTCCTCAGGCACACAAAAGGAAAGAACAAGTGCCTTAGGGCAGCCTTGTCTGAGAAGCCCCAAAGGCAGCAGCAAGGCAGCAACAGGATTCAGCCACCCTAAAAAGAGAATGGAATGGGAGATGCTGTCTTGCTCTGCCTGTGCAGCATCTCCCCAAGACGTCCCTTCCCCATCCAACCAGGAGGTCAAGAGCTTGTTCCTGGGTTTGACATCCCAGCAGAATGACCAAACAGCCAGTGGTTGTAGCCTCCCATCTTCCCACAGCTGCTTTTGTGTATGTAAAGTCACTATTTCACAGTATTTCCCACACAATCAACATAGATGCTTCTCAGATTTAGCCTGCAATACCCATCAGAAAACTGCAATACAGGCATTTCAAGAACAGGAATACACACTTTTACTTAATTATTGAAGGAGCCAGGGCAGTCTACTGTGCACAGGGATTATTTTTTGTCTGTTAGCTCCCATGTGGGAAAGTCCTATAGGATTTAACAGAAAAGAAGGCCCTTTCTATAGAACTAGTTAATCATAATCATGCTTCCTCCAGAATTCTGCTGAAGAGTTAAAGAAAAAGATGGAGAGAATAATCTCCCTCTAATCATAAGACTTTAATTTCAGTTAATTCAAATTAAAGCTGTAGGGAGGTTTCATCCTTCTCACACACTGAGATACGTTTTCATAAGGAATGAAGCTGGTCACATGAAGCACTGTCCACCATCCTTCCAGGGGGAAAAGTGGAAGAAGCTGTATTTTATCATATTTCTAGCACACAGCTTTTTCTCCTATGTGCTTTAACGCACCAGGAAAGGCAAACAGGCCTCAAGGCTGCAAGACAACTGGTTAACTCTTCAACCATCAAAGAGTTCTGCTGAAATTCCACAAAGTCCAGAGGTGGTAGAAGAATGGAGAACAAGAAAGGAGAAGCAAGGTGCCACAGAAGGAAGGAGATGCATGGATTGCTGTTGCAGTACAGTCTGCTGAGCAAAGTCTGCCAGGGCATCAGCCGGTGATATGCAGGGCTCCAAATCCGTCAGCTCCACAACCAGAGGGGCCAGTGCTCCAGTTTTGGAGGCCAACTCCAGTCATTTAGTCTCTTTGCACACAGTCATGTGGAGAAGTGACTTTTGTCAGAGCTGTAGCTTAGCCCAATGAGAGCTCATCCCATTTGCTGGAACCAGAAGGACACAGCAGGCAAAGTCCAATCTACCTCAGGTTGTAGAGCCCAAGATAGTGTTGCTGCTTCTGAGCAACCTGCTCTAGGGAGAGGTGTCCCTGCCCATGGCAGGGGGGTTGGAACTTGATGATCTTTAAGGTCCCTTCCAACTCTGACCATTCTATGATTCTATCATTCTTCCTGACACGGGAAGCTTAGGCATCTAATGGAACTCACTGCATTAACAAGAATTCACTGGAATAATTTTTTAGAGCAAAATACAGATTCTTAAAATGGATCAGAACTATTTGTGGTTACTTTTGCTCAGTTGTTCCACAGGAGATCACTTTTATAACATCAGATGATATAAAAATATCCCTGTTATGCAAAACTGCTACCTCTCCTCAGCTCAAGTGGCAGCCACAAGTGATTTTCCAGCACCAAACATGCAGGTGGAGCACGCTACAAACATTTTGCCAAAAAGGGTGCTGCCTCCACATGCCCTTCCCTCACTCCAGTCCCCAGCATCCCAGCATTCCTTTACAGGTACTGTCCCCCAGCCAACAACCACCAAAAAAAAAAAAAAAAAAAAAAAAAGGGAACAGCAGCAGGAAAAAAAAATTTGG